>JAQQSK010015625.1:0-10707 GCA_028658325.1 Potorous gilbertii
GAAAAAGAGGTGCAAAAGCTCACTGAAGAAAATAGTTCTCTCAAAATTAGAATGGAACAGATGGAAGCTAATGACTTTCTGAGAAACCAAGAAATCACAAAACAAAACCAAAAGAACGAAAAAAGGGAAGATAATGTGAAATATCTCATGGGAAAAACAACTGACTTGGAAAATAGATCCAGGAGAGACAATTTAAAAATTATGGGACTACCTGAAAGCCATGATCAAAAAGAGAGCCTAGACATCATCCTTCATGAAATTATCAAGGAAAACTGCCCTGGTATTCTAGATCCAGAGCGCAAAATAAGTATTCAAGAAATCTATCGATCACCGCCTGAAAGAGATCCAAAAAGTGAAACTCCTAGGAAGATTGTGACCAAATTCCAGAGTTCCCAGGTCAAGGAGAAAATATTGCAAGCAGCTAGAAAGAAACAATTCCAGTATTGTGGAAATACAATCAGGATAACACAAGATCTAGCAGCTTCTACATTAAGGGATCGAAGGGCCTGGAATAGGATATTCCAGAAGTCAAAGGAACTAGGTCTAAAACCAAGAATCACCTACCCAGTAAAACTCAGTATAATGCTTCAGGGGAAAATTTGGTCTTTCAATGAAATTGAGGACTTTCAAGCATTCTTGATGAAAAGACCAGAGCTGAAAAGGAAATTTGACTTTCAAACACAAGAATGAGAAGAAGCATGAAAAAGTAAACAGCAAGGAGAAGTCACAATGGACTTACCAAAGTTAAACTGTTTACATTCCTATATGGAAAGACAATATTTGTAACTCCTGAAATTTTTCAGGATCTGGGTAGTTGGTGGGATTACACACACACAGACACACATACACACACACACATGTTCACAGGTACACATGCACACATACACACATGCACGCACACATGGAGACACAGAGCACAGAGTGAATTGTATGGGATGGGATCATATCTTAAAAGCAATCAAGGTAAATGGTGAGAGAGAAATGTAGTGAGGGGAGAGAGGGTGAAATGGAATGGGGCAAATTATCTCTCATAGAAGAGGCAAGCAGGAGATTTTTTAGTGGATGGAAAAAGAGGAGAGCTGAGAAAAAAAACCATGAAGTTTACTCTCATCACAATCGACTAAAGGAAGGAATAAAATGCACACTCATTTTGGTATGAAAACCTATCTTACAATACAGGAAAGTGGGGGAGAAGTAGATAAGCAGGGTGGAGGGATGATAGAAGGGAGGGCAATGGAAGGAGTGCGCAATTTGAAGTCATCACTCTTGGGGAGGGGATAGGATCAAAAGAGAGAATAGCCACAATGGGGGCAGGATAGGATGGAGGGAAATATAGCTAGTCTTACACAACACAACTATTATCGAAGTCATTTGCAAAACTACACAGATATGGCCTATATTGAATTGCCTGCCTTCCCAAAGGGAATGGGTGGGGAGGGAAGGATGGGGAGAAGTTGGAACTCAAAGTTTTAGGAACAACTGTCGAGTATTGTTCTTGATAGTAGGAAATAGAAATACAGGTAATGTGGAATAGAATGTTATCTGACCCTACAGGACAAAAGAGATTATGGGGACAAAAGAAGGGAGGGATGATAGAAGAGAGAGTAAATTGGTGATAGGGCACTTTAGAATGCTTAGTGTACTGGGGTGGGGAGAGGGGACAAATGGGGAGAAAATTTTGGAACCCAAAGTTTTGTGAAAATGAATATAAAAAGTTAAATAAATAAATTTATATTAAGGAAAAAGAATATCCTCATGGACATGATGGAAATGTGTATACTAAACAACATAATTAGGTAGATTTAGAGCTGGCTGAGTTATCTAGGCCTAGATAGTGGTGTGGGATCTTTATATGAAAAAAAGCCATAAAGTACAGTAATAAGTGAAAAGCCATAAAAATTTAAACTCTGTGAAAGGTAGAAGCCTGGACATGATGACCTATTTACAATCATAACTTAGATACAAAATTATATTATAGACAGTAAATCAAAATTTAAAATATTATGACCTATGAAAGCCATAATAAGAATATGGTGACTCATATGTGACCAGTACATGATCCAGGATCAAACTTATGTTTGGGCTTAACATTGGCTTAACTCTTAAGCACATTACTAAGAAGAAAACCAAAAATATCCACCAATCACTAATGATGCACTCTTCCTGCCTTTGTTTCCTATAATTCCTCTGGGGATTTGGGAGGTTCTTGAGTGGGGGATCTACATTCATAATTATTGATTAAAATATTACAAAAAAAGATAATACATTTGTTGTAAGGAAATTCCTTATGAGGAAAGTAAACTTCTATAGTCTAATTTTTTCCCACTTTTTTCTCATTTTCCAAGACAATTATGTGACTTTTGAGTTCTTTGTTAAATGGAGTGTGTACTGCCATAAGTTTCATGGGTTTTATTCAGATATTTTCAGAGATATTTCTAGGGATCTGTAAATTCTCATTTCTTCCAAAGTGGTATGATCAAAGGAAAGAGGTTTCCTTCTCTCTTGTTGTGTACTCTAGTCTGTGAGCAACCATAAGCTCTCTTTTCAGCCCTGAAAATGTGAGTAGGATTCCTTCTTCACAGCCACCACCAACCGCTCCATTGCCATTGCTTCTCCTCACCTCAAAATCTCTAGCCAAGACTGCAACCTACATCACCTTCATTGATTCTCCCACCATCTGTAGACTGAGAGCTCTCGAAGCAACCATTCCTGCAACAGGGCTGCCACTTCCCTCAGCTAGGTCTGGAACTAGGGCTAGACCACTCTCCTCCCTCACCCAGATAAGAGAGCTTTCCCATTGACCTTTGACACTTTGTTGGGTGTATGCAGGTTGAGAAATCTGGAAACAACTATGACAGCCAGTGATTCAGTGCTCTGAGGCGTGCTTAAGTCCCATCTGTGCAGACTTTTCCCAAGCTGCATTGGGATGTGCTCTAAACCCAGTGGAATAGATCCTTCTTATTGACTTTCCAGATTGTCTTGGACTGGAAATCTCTTTCATTGTCATTTTCTGACTTCTGCTGCTATAGAATTTGTTTAGAATCATTTTTACAAGTATTTTGAAAGGTTCAGGGGGAGATCTCTGGCAGATCCCAGCTTCTACTCTGCCATCTGGGCTCATCCCACAACTCCATACCTTTTTAATAGCTTCCTCTGTTACCTGGAATGGTCTTCCTCCTTGTCACCAACTCTTGATTTTTCCTGGCTTCCATCAAGTCCCAATTAAATTCCTTCTTCCCATCTTTAACACTAGTTTCCTTCCTCTAAGATGATTTTCATTTTATATTGCATATTCTTGTTCATACCGTTATTTTGCACATAGCCTCTCTCATCAGATTTCAGTTTTCTAGAGTACAGGAAATACTTTGGCCTGTCTTTGAATATCCAGTGCTTATTACAATGTCTGATAAATTATAAGCTCAATAGTTTAATAAATGTGGTTTTATATGTCTTTGGATATTTCTTTTAATCTCTTCTCCTGTTCTTCCCAGTTATCTTCTAGATAAAGCAAAATCAGATTTCATAAAGATAAAAGGACATTAAACATATCTACCTTTCCATACGCCTTTAAAAGAAGTAACTTTGTTCCCTTTTCACTATAAATATAAAAATTGAAATATACTTGTCTTTGAGTCAACATGGTAAAATGCAAAGCTATAGTTGGAGCCTCACCTCAATTCTACCAGTTACTAGCTGTGCAATATCAGGTAAACCACATCAACTATTTGAACCTTGCCTTATCACATTTAAAATAATGTTTTCATTATTTTATTTATTATTTCACAATTTTCTTATGAACAGTGCTTTAAAACATATTGAAATGCATAAATCATCACAATGATACTTATATTTTTCTGAACTTATAGCACAATACATAATGTATGCACAATAAATTATTGGTGCTGTTGATGAGGGTAATGGTAATACTGATGATACTTTTGAAAGACAGCTAGCATCCAATATAAACCTGCGCATATCTAGAATGAAGGAAGTAAAGGAACTGATGAGAAGTTTTGTCAACATAAATATGAATTTCACAATAAAATAATGACATTTTCAGGTGTCTCCCTGCTGATTCTTAATATATAAAATCATATTTCATTGAAATCATTAGTAATAAATAGGGAATATCACATTTGTCTCACACATTTGTAATCTAAAGTAAAGAAAGAAACTAAATTAGGTTTACAAAACATTGTTCTTAAAATAAGAGTCATCATCATATCTCTCTGTAAAAGATTTACTTGTATATCCTATTTTAATTGTCTCCTAAGAAGAAGGAAAAAATGAGCCTTGCCCTTTCACATTTTCAGAATAACCTTTTCTGCTTGCAAGTCCCTTGAAAGACACAACCTCTTCTACAGCAGGTGGAGTTTTAATGATGCTTTGATGCCATATGTCAAATCTCATCACTTGCTGTGAGGAGTGACATTTCTCTTGATAGCTCCTAGCAACAGCAATGCAAGGTGGTGGTGGTCACCTTACACCATTCAAATAACTCCCAAAGCAACCTTATTTCTTTTCAGTTCCATACAAGGTAATATATTAACTACGGTATTTTTTTAGATTCGTTTAAACTATTCCTTATTTTCAGAGAGAAATGATGACTTTTCTTTGTTATTTGTTAGGAATATCTAGAAAACCTTTAGAAATTACATTTTCTGGGAAGAGGGGCAATGGGAATGTGTTTACATTCTAAACAACATATTTTATTTTTGCACAACAGAAAATTTTTAATTCCAGAAATAAATGCTACTCCTAATGATATACACCGAGATGACGTCTTACTAAAATTTCTTTTTTATAGTTAAAATCCATAGTGTGATTGTATTTTTAAGATGAATTATGTTCTTCATATAGCACTAACACATCGATGGCCTAGATTTGTAATTGTGTCAATATGGTGAACTTCCAATGTGGAAATTCCTTCCTCTAATGCAGTCTAGCAGCTTAATAGTAACCTATTAAATTGAAAACCTTCCTGGGATGGGGACAGTTTAAGAGACTTTCTACAGTCGTTATTCTGGTAAACATCAGAGAGAGAACTCTGAAGTCTTCCCTTTGTGTCCATGTTGTATTCTTTTCATATAAAATATCAAGTGAGAAATACTAAACTGAAGCTGTACAAATGTAGAATTAACCTCCTCAGAAGAGCCTGAGTTCCTCATCTTTAGAAGTCTTGTTCTTAAAGTGCATGAGTTCCTTACCACTCAGATATAAGATACTTCACATTTACTGAGGACACATCTCCTCATTTTTAAATAGATGAAAGAAAATAATTTGGGAACTTTGCAAAAGAAATTACTACTTCAGGGCCTAATTGAATGAAGTGAAATCTAAGTTCCCCTTTTTTGTGAGATCTTTTCCCAAGTTAATAAAAAAGCATTAAAATTAGGCTATCCCAGAAATCAAATAAAATATTTTGAGGAGTCACTGTTCATTGATGCTCCAAAAATAGCATACTTTTTCGTTTGCTTTTAAGATCCTCTAGATTCCTGAAATTTTCTCAATCACCAACCTTGTCAGAATGAATTGAGAATAAAACTTCTCACTCAGTTCAGTTAGTACCTTGGTGAGTGAATGAGTGGGGGAAATCATATAGTCTTCTTGTACTAGTACACTATATGATCCCCACTTGTACATAATTTGAGGAGTAATAGGGAACTACTGAGGCTTGTAACTTAAGAAAATATTTGCTGCCTGTGAAGTTCTAAATATTATAAATAATAGTATTCAAAGAAGTTAAGTGGTACAGGGAACATAGCCTTTAATTTGTAGTTGGGAAGACCTGAGTTCAAATCTGGCCTCAGGTATTGACAATCTGTGCAACCTTAGGGCAGTACCCTCTACCTGTTTGTTTTCTTATCTATAAAATAGGAATAGAATTTGCACCTACCTCCAATGGTTATTGTAAAGATAAAATTAGATATTTTAAGTGCTTAGGACAGTGTCTGGTACAGATAGTACAGAGTAAACAATAAATGCTTATTATGTAATATACATTCATATAAATGTGGATATATACATATATAATATATAGATGGTTTTTATAATCTAGGATTGTTTTAATAATAAAAAATTTCATTCCTGCCATTAATGACCTCAAAACCTATTTGTTGGGACTGTGTGTTCCTGATATAACACCACAAAATTTAAAAATACATTCCTAGATATTTTAAGGATTTATAGGAGGGCAGAATCTCAATTATATAGCTTCAGGAAATGCCTGAGGAAGGCGTGTCATCTACCTATCTAGTCCTTAATTTAAACTTGGAAGAGTTATCTGGGATATAGCTCATTAAAGTTACTTGTCAATAATCAAACAGCCAGATTGTATTAAAAGTGGAACTTGATCCCCAGTCTTTCTGAATCAGAGGTACCTCTGTATTCAATGTATCACAGCAACTTTCAAATGAAGACTTTACTACAAGGAAAAAAAATTAGCACAAATTCTTATGAGTATGTCAATTTAAACAATTTCTTTAATGAAGGAAAGATGTCTTCAAGGTCAGAAAAGAATAAAGAATTGCTACATTTATTTATTTTTTTACTTTGCAATGCATCATATTGTCCCATATATGTACCTTTCATATTAAAATAAAAACACTTAGAAAAGAAACCTGACATAACAACAAATATAAGTTTCACATATACTGCAAATTATTTTCTCATAGTGTGGTAGAAATTAGGCATAGACCAATAATTTACACTTCTATCAATTATTCTAGATAAGGTCAAAATGGGTACATGATTTAGACATAAAAAGATGAAATCATAAGTAAATTAGATCAGTGAATAATTTGCCTATTAGGTATATGAAGAAGAGGGAATTTATGACCAAACAAGAGACAGAGAAAATTATGAAAAGCAAAAAAAATGAGTAATTTTGATTACATTAAATTAAAAAGATGTTGCATAAACAAAGTCAATGCAACCAAGATTAGAAGGAAATTAGAGAAATGGGCAACATTTTTAAACATCCATTTTCTCTGATAAAGGCTTTATTTTCAAAATATATAGAGAATTGAGTCAAATACATAAGAGCACAAGTCATTTCATAATTATTAAATGATTAAATGGTATGAATAGACAGTATTCAGATGACAACATTAAAGCTATCTATAGTCATAGAAAAAACTGTTCTAAATCACTATTGATTAGAGACATGTAAATTAAAACAATCCTGAAGTGCTTGTCACACCTAACAGACTGGGTATAGTGACAAAACAGGAAAATTATAAATGTTAGAGATGTGAGAAAATTGGAACAGTATTACATTGCTGATGGAATTATGAACTGATCCATACATTCTGGAAAGCAATTTGGAATGATGCCCAAAGGGCTATACAACTGAACATACCCTTTGATCCATCAGTACTATAACTAGATCTATATCCCAAAGAGATCATCAAAAAGGGGAAAAAGATCCACATGTAGAAAAATATTTAGAGAACCTCTTTTTATGTTTGCAAAGATTTGAAAATTGAGGAGATGTCTATCAAATGTGGAATGACTGAACAAATTGTGGTATATTATTGTAATGGAATACTATTTTTTCTGTAAGAAACAATGAACAGGCAGACTTCAGAAAAACCTGGACAGACTTACATGAACTAATACTGAGTAAAGTAAATAGGACCAGGAGAACATTATAAACAGTAATGCAACACTGTATGATAACCAACGTTGATAGACTTAGCTCTTTTCAGCAACACAAAGATCTAAGACAATTTCAAAGACTCATGATAAAATATGCTAGCCACATCCACAAAAAAGAATTATGGAGCCCAAAGGCAGATTGCAGCATATTTCCTCTTTTTTTCTTATGTCTTTTTCTTTTTATTCTGATTCTTCTATCATGACATGATTAATGTGGAAATATGTTTAATATGATTGTACATACATAACCTATATCAGATTGCTTACTTGGGAAAGGGGAAAGGAAGAGAGAGAGAGAACAAAGTTTTGAACTCAAAATCTTATAAAAGTGAATGTTGTAGACTATCTTTACATGTAATTGGCAAAAAGTAAAATATTCAGTGGGGAAGTAAGAAATCTATTCTCCCTCTCTATACACACACACACACACACACACACACACACACACACAAACACATTTCATGATGTTGTCTATTTGCCACTGTTTTAGAACAGGGAAGGGACATTAATTTCTTCAACTTACACATGACCTAGTTTGAGTTTTGAAGTAGATTGCAATTCAGAATACATTTTGTGGCTAGAACTGAGACATATAGAAAGACAAAGAGTAGTGAAGAAAGGAATGTGAAGTCAATGTTAACTATTTGAGGGCACTGGGGTCTAGGAATAAGTGTGGAAAGATGATGTGAAAAACAATAAAGAACTAGTGAAAGATAAGGAAGGCTCTTTTGACCAAGTGTTGTATTGTTTGTGTGTGTGTGTGTGTGTGTGTGTGTGTGTGTTGTGGATTGGAAGAAATAAAAATTAGGATTGATACTAATAAAAAGATAGCTGCAAAAATCTTTATGTCCAATGGAATTTTTTCTAAGTATTGAGGGTACAAGTTATAGTCAAAAGTGTCATGGAGAAAAAAGTTAAAAACCTGATTAAAAGTTGAAAGTTAAAAAGAAAAAAAACATAAAATGAGGGAACTAAGAAATCATAGGTATCAGAAAATCAAATAATCATGTCTAGAATAGTGTCAGCAAACCTTGAGTGAAAGCAGATTTTCATTAAAATTAAATTTAAGAAAGTTAAATGTCAGCAAAGAAGCCTCATTGAAGCAGACAAAGGAAGCAAATGGGATGGAATAGAATTAGGTAAATGAAATGAAATACACTTTGTAATAGCTATTATTATACCCATTCATAAAAAAGACCTCTGTTATTACTAACTACTTTTATATACATTATCTCATTTGATCCTTCCAGGAATGTTGTGAGGCACACACACAACATAGAATGTTGTTCCAATTTTGTATTGAGATAACTGAGGGTCACTCAGTCTAAGCAAATTCCCCATTGTCAAACAGAATGAAGTGTGTTTAGGTCTTCTTCAAATTCTAAATATATAGCTCTTTATATGTTAGATATATATCAAGAAGGAAGGGAAAAAAAATTGGAAGAGGAAGGCAAATGAAAAGAAAAGAAACAAGGAAGGAACTCAAATCAACTACAAATTTGCAATAAAGCAGAATGTACCACCCACCACACATGACTTTGAAACTCACTTTATTCTTAGTTTAACTATTACTCACATTATATCGTGAATATTGTTCAATACAACTAGGAGGTTAGATATGTGAGTTTCTTATTAGTTCCAGATCTAAGATCCTTTATTAACTGAAGCACCTACTATGTAAAATCAAGAGCCAGAATTGCATAAAGGATAAAGAACCACAGTCATGTGGACCTTGGTTGAAATCACTCCTCTGACATATTTACTCTGTGGTCATTTAACTTCTCAGTGCCTGCAGGTAATTGAACAAGATTATAGATTTTAGAATAGTCACTGTTTTCTATTAGTATAGAGAGTTTCCTCACTGACAGGTTCCTACACAATTAAAATCATGAAGCAAGACATCATCAGGTGGGAAAATAATTAAAGATATTTTGCTAGATGCTTATCTTGTAAAAGTAAGAATGAAAAATTGTCCCTGAACTCTTTAATGAAAGAAAATGGCAGTTTGTGTTATCATAGTCATACAGAAACACCATCTTCTCATTGGAAGACAATAAATCAGAAGGGATCTGAGGACTCCATTATAATTATTCCTATATTATGTTGACTTCATGATACACTGATAGCTATCATGTGCAGAGTCCAGTTGGAAGTTTTCATTTCTATTCTCGTATAAGAAATGATAATCCTAACCTGTTATAAATTTTCAAATTCAATATTCCTTTTTAAGTAAGTTTTTTTTAACCCTGGTACAATTTCATGCATTAAGAGCAGAAAATGTGACTATCAAGTGCAGTTCATAATGCTATGATGAAATTCAATAGGAATTCTTCCTCATTTTCAAATGATTTAAAAGAAGACATCTGCGGGGCGGAGCCAAGATGGCGGAGTAGAAAGACTCACATTTGCTAGCTCCGAACCCACAGCCCATGGATTCCCTCTAAAAAGAACTCCCGACAAATTCTGGAACAGTGGAAGCTGCGCAGAAACACAGTGAAGGAGATTTCCGTTGCAGAGAGCCCTGAAAAACCCACCAAAAAGGTTCCCCAGACAGGAGTGGAGCCCTCCCCTCCCCCGCCCCGGCCACGCGACACTGAGAGGAGGGAGCAGACCCCAGCCGGCGTCAGGGACCTGAATCTCCGTCAGCTGCGAAGGTCCCTCCACCCACAGACACACAGGTCAGTGAGAGAGACAGGCTGAGAGGGGAGCGGGGGATCTCCGGGACTTGGACCCCTGGCGGCCGCGGCAGAGGCGAGGCGGAGGCAGCTCCCCCGGAGGCTCCCAGGGCGGGAAGGGCTCCGTGGTGTCTCCATTGCAAGAGATCTCTGCATAAACCCCCTGAGGGAACTGAGCCTGAGAGGCGGCCCTGCCCCCACCTGAGAAGCAGCAGATAAGCTCCCACTGAAGAGCAGTCAAGCCTGCCGCCAAAAGCCCTGAGGCTGGGGAGCAGCATTTGAATCTCAGACCCCAAGCACTAGTTCGGGCAGACCTAGGCTGGGGTGGGAACTGGCTGGGAAAATGCTGAGAAAAGGGAAAAAAACTAAGAAC
>JAQQSK010015626.1:0-10707 GCA_028658325.1 Potorous gilbertii
ATAGATACATAGATAGATAGATAGATAGATACAGATATATACACATATAAAATCCTCTGTTTAGCATACAAAGCCCTTTCGGGCTACTCTCTCTATACATATACTTTTCCAGTTTTCTTATGTATAACATCCACTTTCCACATACTAGTGACACTGGCCTCTTGGGTTGTTGCTCAAACAAGGCACTCCATCTTTTGTCTCTAGGCATTTTCATTGACAGTCTTTCCTGAACTAAATATGCTGGCTCCTTGTTTCTGCCTCCTGTATTGCTTAAAGCCCAGCTGAAACTACACCTTCATAGAAAGCCCTCTAGATATCTGTGACTTTGCTTTGGTGTTTATTTCTCATTTATGTTGTGCATAGTTATTTGCATGTTATCTCCTTCATTAGGTTATGAGTTCTTTAGTGTCAACAACTGTGTTTCGCATTTCTGTGTAATCTCGATTCTAACTCTAAATGGTGCTTAATAAATATTGTCCGACTGACGAACCCTAACCACTGACTCTCACAGTGAAGAGTTGAGAAAGATTATATTTTGTGTTCTATCACTAACTAACGTATGATGTGAACAAAGCACAATTCCTCTATAGGTATCAATTTTCTTCCACACACACAAAAATGATTCCATCGGAGGAAGATCCAAGATGGCAGAGTAGAAAGACACACATATGCTAGCTCTCCCTCCACAGCATATAAAATACCTGTAAACGAAGTGTTTCAACAAATTCTAGAGCACCAGAAGCCACAAAACAACAAAGTGGAGGAGATTTCCAGCCTAAGGAGACCTAATAGGCTGACAAGAAATGTCTGTCCTACCAGAAAGCGGAGTTGAGCCTAGCTCAGCTTTGGCCAAGAAGCATGGCTTGGCACTGGGAGTAGGATACCAACAGGGCTTGAGGCAGATTCTCCAGGTGAGTAGCAGTGCTTCAGATCCCTCAAAACACTAGTGCCAAAGGTCTGTGACAGGGTTTTTTCAGCTGGCCTAGAAGGGAGAAGGGTGAAGGGCCTTCCCATAGCTCCAGAATCAGGCAGTGTCCACAGAGGTCACATCATGCAGGCAGCAGCAGCTTCCACAGTAGCCCCTACAAGAGCTCGCATCCATTGTTGGGTCATAAAACCCCTAGGGTCACTGAGAAACTAATTCCTACATCAGCTCTGTGTAGAGGCCCTGCAGAAGCTGATCTTTTTCTCACACTGAATGGCAGCCCTGCCTCCTCAACTCCTCTGAATTTCAGCCTCCAGTGGTGACTTGGATGAATTGGAGGCCGGGTGGTTGTGAAGAGGAAACTCTGCTAAGATTCTGGGCATGAAAAGCTCTACTTGCTCCCAGAGCAGTGTATATGCTTGTCTATGCCACTTGGGAGGAACTGATATCTTACAGGTGCTCAAAGTATACCGTACTCTTGACAATGGACCCAAAATCAAGTAACTGATGGGGAAAATGCCCCCAAAACAGGAAAAAAAAACAAGACTATAGAAGTTAACTTTCTTGGTGGACAGATATCTATTTCGATCCTTTCAGATGAGGAAGAGCAATGTCTACCATCAGGGAAAGACATAAAAGTCAATGATTCTGTATCCCAAACATGCAAAATAAACATTCAATGGTCTGAGGCCATGGAAGAGCTCAAAAAGGATTTTGAAAATCAAGTAAGAGAGGTGGAGGAAAAATTGGGAAGAGAAATGAGAGAGATCCAAGAAAATCCTTAAAAGTGGGTCAACAGCTTGCTAAAGGAGACTGAAAAATATTCTGAAGAAAATAACACCTTGAAAAATAGACTAAATCAATTGGCAAAAGAGATCCAAAAAGCCAATGGGGAGAGGAATGCTTTAAAAAGCAGAAATAGCCAAATGGAAAAGGAGGTGCAAAAGTTCACTGGAGAAAATAATTCTTTAAAAATTATATTTTTCTATAATGGAAGGGAATACATGGAGGCAAATGACTTTGTGAGGAACCAAGAAATCACTAAACAAAACCAAAAGAATGAAAAAATGGAATACAATGTCAAATATCTCATTGGAAAAAAATTGTCCTGTAGAATAGATCAAGGAGAGACTATTTAAAAATTGTGGGACTAGAGGAGGAGCCAAGATGGCAGAATAGAAAGACACACATATGCTAGCTCTGAAACCACAACCTATGAAATATCTGTAAAAAAGAACTCCTAACAAATTCTGGAGTGGTGGAAGCCAGAGAACAACAAAGTGGAGAAGATTTCTGTTCCAGAAAGACCTGAAAAACCCTCATCAAAGTCCCGTCACACAGGAGACCAGAGCAGAGTCCAGCCCTGCCTTTGCCCCGCGGCAACGAGAGGAGCAGATTCGAGCAGGCTTCAGGGACTGAATCTCTGGTGGCCGCGAATGTCCCGCAACCCACCGGCACACAGGTCAGTGAGAGAGACTGTTTGGTGGGCTGAGAGGGGTACAGGGTGTCTCCATAACACAGGAGCCCTTGGGAGGCAGCAGCAGAGGCCCCAGCATCCAGGGGCTCCCAGAGCAAGCAGAAGCTTGGGACCATTACTGAAGGTCTCCACAAAACCCCCTGAGGGAACTGAGCTTAGGAGGTGGCCGTGCCCCCACCTGAGAACCAGAATTTAAGCTCACATTGAATACCATTCAGGCCCACCACTGGAAGCCCTGAGGCTGGGGAGCAGCATTTGAATCTCAGACCCCAAGTACTCGCTGGGCGGATCTAGGTGGGGGTGGAGAGGAATCAGAGAAGTCAAGTAACTGGCTGGGAAAATGCCTAGAAAAGGGAAAAAAAATAAGACCATAGAAGGCTACTTTCTTGGTGACCAGATGTTTCCTCTTTTCCTTTCTGATGAGGAAGAACAATGCTTACCATCAGGGAAAGACATAGAAGTCAAGGCCTCTGTATCCCAAACATCTGAAATAGATATCCAATGGGCTCAGGTCGTGGAAGAATTCAAAAAGGTTTTGAAAATCAAGTTAGACAGGTGGAGGAAAAACTGGGAAGACAAATGAGAGAGATACAAGAAAAGCATGAAAAACTGGTCAATACCTTGCTAAAGAAGACCCAAAAAATGCTGAAGAAAACAACACCTTGAAAAATAGGCTAACTCAATTGGAAAAATAGGTTCAAAAAGCCAATGAGGAGAAAAACGCTTTCAAAAGCAGAATTAGCCAAGTGGAAAAAGAGGTGCAAGATCTCACTGAAGAAAATAGTTTTCTTATAATTAGAATGGAACGGATGGAGGCTAATGACTTTCTGAGAAACCAAGAAATCACAAACCAATGGCAAAAGAATGAAAAAATGGAAGATAATGTGAAATATCTCATTGGAAAAATAACTGACCTGGAAAATAGATCCAGGAGAGACCGATTAAAAATTATGGGACTACCTGAAAGTCATGATCAAAAAAAGGGCCTAGACATCATCTTTCATGAAATTATGAAGGAAAATTGCCCCGACCTTCTAGAACCAGAGGGAAAAATAAGTATTCAAGGAATCCCCTGATCACTGCCTGGAAGAGATCCAAAAAGAGAAAGTCCTAGGACCATTCTGACCAAATTCCAGAGTTCCCAGGTCAAGGTGAAAATATTGCAAGAAGCTAGAAAGAAACAATTGAAGCACTGTGGAAATACAATCCGGATAACAGAACATCTAGCGGCTTCTACATTAAGGGATCTAAGAGCATGGAATATGATTTTCCAATATTCAAAGGAATTAGAACTAAAATCAAGAATCACCTACCCAGCAAAACTGAATATAATACTTCAGAAGGAAAACTGGTCTTTCAATGAAATAGAGGACTTTCAAGCATTGTTGATGAAAAGACCAGAGGTGAAATGAAAATTTGGCTTTCAAATACAAGAATCAGGAGAAGCATGAAAACGTAAACAGGAAAGACAAATCATAAGCGACATATCAAACTTGAACTGTTTCCATCCCTATATGGAAATATAACATTTGTAACTCTTGAAATTTTTTCAGTATCTTGGTACTTGGTGGGATTATACACGTTTACACACAGAAATACACACATATACACATACACACACATACAGAGAGAGAGACAGAGACAGAGACAGACAGAGACAGAGAGAGATGCAGAAACCACAAGGTGAATCAAACAGAATGGGATTATACCTTAAAAAATGAAATGAAGGGTGAGAGAGAAAGGGAGAAATGAAATGGAGCAAATAATCCCTCATAAAAAAAGCAAGTAAAAGACTTTTCAGTGGAGGGAAAAAGGGGGGAGGTAAGAGAAAAAACATGAACCTTACTCTCATCATATTCGACTAAAGGAAGGAATAAAATGCACACTCATTTTGGTATGAAAATCTATCTTACATTACAGGAAAGTGGGGGAGAAGGTGATAAGTGAGGTGAAGGGGATGGTGGAAGGGAGGGCAGAGGGACGAGGAAGAATTTAGAAGTCAACTTTCTTGGGGAGGGACAGGGTCAAAAGAGAGAGTAGAAGAAGTGGGGGTGCAGATATTATGGAAAAGATAAATCTTTCAAAACACGAATATTATGGATTTCATTTGCAAAACTACACAGATATGGCCTATATTGAATTACTTGCCTTTCCAGTGGGGATGGGTGTGGAGGGAGGGAGGAAGAGAAGTTGGAATTTTTAGGATCAACTGGTGAGTATCATACTTACATACAAATAGGAAAGGATAAATACCGGTAATGGGGTACACAAAGTTATCTTGCCCTACAGGACGAAAAAAGAAGATGGGGATAAGGAAAGGGTGGAATGTTTGAAGGGAGGGCAGGTTGATGACAGAGGTAATTAGAATGATCGGCGTTTTGGGGGGGAGGGAGGGGAGAGATGGTAGGACAATTTAAAACTCAAAATTTTGTGAAAATAAATGTTGAAAACTTAAATAAATTAGCCTCACTTCTGAAAACAAATGAGTAATCAAAAACCATTATGGTTCTGTTATGAACACAACATAGCTGACTAATCTCATTTCCTTTTTTGACAGAATAAATGGACTATTAGAGTAGGGGAAGCTGTGAACATTCGTTTTCAATACAGCATTTGATAAAATCTCTGTACCCAAGGTAGAGAGATATGAGCTAGTAGACAATGTACACTAAGGTGGATTTGGAACTGTTTGAATGAATGGACCCAAAAAATAATCCTTAATAATTCAGTGTTAACTTGGAGGGAGGTCATTATTCATGCAATCTAACTTGACACTGCCCTGTTCAACATGTTTTTTTATCAGTGTCTTGGATAAAGACACAAGAGTCATGCTTGTCATATTTGCCAATGATGCAAATGTGTAAGGATAGCTAATATGTTGAATGGGAATCAAGATCCAAAATTCTCTTGACAGGCTAGAATAGGGGTGGGCAAACTACAGTCAGTGGACTAAATCCAACCTTCTCCAATTATTTGTTTCACCAGTAAATTAAGAATAATTTCATGTTCTTAAATAATAGATCTGGATTTCCGCTCAATATCTGGCTGTGCATTTTACAGGAGTAGTCTCTGAGCACAAGAAAATAACATTACACATTGTTTCCATTTCTATTCCATCCATTTGCATGGAAATGATGGAACTGGTTGCCATGAGGTTGGGTCATTTTGTTAGTGTTAAGTTTCAGGCTAACATTTAACACTCTCCTATTTCTCCCTCATCAAGAGGTTTTTCTTTTTTTATTCTACCCCAATTTCTGCCATCACAGTGGAATATCTGGGATTGCTGATATTTCTCCAATTACCCTTAATTACAGCTTTTGAGTCATCCACTCTGGCATTTCACATGATATATGATGCATATAAAAGTTAAGTAAATAAGGTGACAATACATAGCCTAGTCATACTCCTTTTCTGATCTTAAACTAATCATTTTTAACATACTTAGTTGCTTCTTGATCCACATACTGGTTCCTTAAGAGAGAAATAAAATGCTTTTGTAATCCCACCTTTTGAGAACCTGTTACATTTTGCTATGCTCCACACAAAGAGTTTAATGTAGTCAGTGAAACACAAGTAGATTTTTGCCCCTGAAAATCCCTTGTTTTCTGTATAGTCCAGTAAATATTGACAATTTGGACTCTAGTTCCTCTGCATCTCCTAAAATGAGCCTGCTCTTCTGGTAGTTCTTAGTTCACATATTATTAAAGCCAAGTTTGCGTATTCTTAAACCTAACCTCAATGACAGGTGAAATAAGCACAATTGTTCAGTAATTTGAATATTCTTTATCAATTTCCTTCTTTAGGATTAGGATGAAAACTGAATCTGCTCGCTGCTTATTCTTCATAAAATGAAGAAATTTATACTATGTTTCATTAAGTCCCTTCCTGCTCTATTGCCTTGGTTCTTTCACACCCAAAACACTCCACGTTTCAGGCAAATTATACTACTCACATAAATATCCATTTTTACCACCAAGACTTTGATTGCCTGACTCCTTATTCTTAGAATGAAAAGTGAAATTAGTATTCATCTTAACTGTCAATTTCTTCTTGAAGTCCTCTCTGATCCTACAGTCAAAAATTGTTTGTTTTTTTTTTTTATTTCCATCAGACACACTCACATGGTCCCTTTTTCTCCTCAGTCGCACTCTGCCTTTCTGTCCATATCTATCTGACAATCTTTTACTCTTTATATCTCTCTGGCTAATTCTTCCTTCCTCCCTCCCTCCCTCCCTGTCTCTCTCTCTCTCTCTCTCTCTCTCTCTCTCTCTCTCTCTCTCTCTTCCTCTCTTACTACTACACACACATGTGCGCAAACACACACACACACACAGACACACTTCAGTTTTTAGTTGTTCAGTCGTTTTACTCATAAGAAATCTGAGGCCAACAGGGTTAGATTAATTATCCAGAGTCACACAATTAGTAAGTATCTGAGGCCTGCTTTGACCACAGGCAGATGAGCTTTCTTGATTCCAGGCTTGGCATTCTCTCTACAGCACCACCTAGCGGCTTCAACGGGAATATAATTTCATAATCATACTGAGTTCCTGATTAAGGACTTCCTCTACTTGTGGGACCTAAAACCTTTTCTAAAACTTCATATGTTAAAGCTATATCTAGGAAACTTGAGAACTAAGTTATTTCTCCCGGGGTTCAAGCTTCCAGTATTTCCCAGAGTTGTGTTTGAAAAATGATTTTGCTCACCAAAGTTTTATAAAAGTATATTATTATTATTGCTTCTAAAATGGTGTAGGAATACTGATGAATACACGAACATACAATTATGATCCACCTTGACAGGTAGGGCCAAGAAATCCTACCCTTCTTTCTGAGATAATTTCTTCCCATCTTGACTAAACACAAAAAGTTAGGAGAATTCAATCTCTAAGGACCTCCCCCTTAAATCCTAAAATCTTAATGATTAAATTAGATTACTCATTTCAATGAAGGCTGAGAGATTTTATAGGTGCAGTTCAACAACTTTAGATTTTATATATATATATATATATATATATATATATATATATATATATATATATATATATATATATATACACACATATATATGTGATATACTGGTCTATATACTTATGCTATTTTCTGTGTGTGTTACTGTGAGTTTCTAAGGAAGGTTAGTGAGAGTTTCTATAAGACAGGGACATGAATTATTCACAGTAATTCATAATTACTAACACAGATTTTCCCAAAACAAAAAAGAAAGCAATTTAGTGAACTAAAATGAATACACTGAAAACAGAAACTGAAGAGAGAATAATAACTTATTTTTTCCAATGATATTTGATTTAATTATAAAAATGTTAAGCAATTTTATTGTCAAATTTGAAGTCATGATTTTATTATCTCTATAAAACATTATCAACATTGTATTCAGGCAAATATGTAAATGTCACACATTTCTCTCTTTGCCACAATGTTGTATATAATCTCTACTTTTGTTTGAAATATTCAGATTTTATAAGGAATTTTACATTTTGAGAGTTTTGTCCTAATTTACATATGAATTTCAAGTGATTTTTTTCTAAAAGTAACAGTTGCAGATAGACAAATAATTAATACAGTGTCTTAATGACTTTCATTCTATTTGTGTTAAGCTATTGAAGCATACCTCTTAGAAAAGACATAACATTAGTGCAATTCTATGATAACTGCATTTTATGACAAAAATTACACACAGGTAGTTAATGCACTTGGTTGATTGTTTTTCTCCATGCTTGAAGAGGAACAAAATGACATCACTCTGTTGGGGTCAAGGTACAGCGTGCCTGATTATGGTTTATTAGAGAAGCCCAAAACACTCTATCCCATGTAAGGTACAAATTGTCCATATGAATATTTGGAGTGGAGATTTATCTAAATTTTCCCATTTCATACTTCTTTTGTGCTACTGTAAGCTTGCTTTCCTCAAAGAGCAAACACCTATTTACTGGAGGAATGCCATGCTAAGCAGTCCTGTGACAGTATCACCCATGTTCCCCATGGCTGCAGATATATAAATGAATTCTTTATCACTTGTGATGGCATGTGTCTCACAATTTATACCAAGGTTGTTTAGAGTGACCTTAATAATTCCCTTGTATAGATTTTTCTGACATCTGTAATATACACAGATACAGCCTATAGAGATTTACCAACCATCTAAAAGAAAGTAAATTGAGACAGAAGGAAATTTAATTGATGGGGGATTTTTTAGAAATACACTTATTATCTCTCCAACAGTTTCATTCTGAATATAGTCCATTATCCTATTACTGTTAAGAATTCTTTGTGGTGTAGTGGTGTGTTAACAAGCATCCTAGCAAATCCAGGATGCCTTGTTATCACAGATTCTTTGATCTGCTTTAGAAAGGAAAGATGGCTTCAAAGGAATTAACAATCCTTCTTTAATTAAACACTTCTAAGTAATTCACTGGTTCAGGGAAAATGTCAACACCCAGAACGTGGAGAAAATGAAAACTGAGAAAATGCAAACTGAGACATTAGTCCAAAGATCAACAGGCAGGGCTCCAATTGTCTGACAAAGAAATACGATCACCTATATATATACCCCGAAGGGGAAAGCACCAATGACATCAGGATATTTGGGGGGCCCTTAACAAATGGCTACCCAGAGTCACATCCAGGAAATCAAAAGATCCTTCTCATAAGCGGAAACCCCCAAAGCAAAATACCAGTGTCAACCCACACAACTCAGCATAGCTGTGAATCATGCTTCATATTTTCACAATTTAGCCTGAACCTAGGAAACTGAGCTCCAAAAAGAAAACACAAATCCCACTTTTCTTGCTTTCACAAATGAGTGTAAATACTACCCCATATCTTCATTCCTTGTGCCATCTCCAAAATCACCAATGTTATATTTGTATCTAAAAACCAATGTTATTTTCTAGTCCTGCTTCTTATTCTTTTCTCTCCCAGTCGCAACTGACCCCAGGAAATCTTCCCAATGAAAATTTTCACTCAAATTTTGTGAAATTAGACTTATATGTATTTTTTCCCTTATCTTCTTGCATAGTAAGCAAAATAGAAACTTTACTGATTTTATTTTAGTATAATCAAGTGCCTCTGATTGAATGTTGCCTTTATCAATCAACAGTCTTTACAAGGAGCAAAGTACAGAAAAAAATTTCTTTTTTTTATATATTTATTTATTTAATATTTTACATTTATTTTCACAAGATTTTGTGTTCCAGAATTTTCTTCCCATCTCTCCCCTCCCCGCTCCATAATTCATTGAGCATTCTAATTACCCATATCACGAATCTGCCCTCTCTTCTTTCATCCCTCCCTTCCCTTACCCCAACTTCTCTTTTGTCCTGTAGGGCCAGAAAAATTTCTATTCCCCATTACCTATATTACTTATTTCAAAGTAGAAAGAGCAATACTCAACAATTGTTTCTAAACCTGTGAGTTGCAACTTCTCCTCATCCCTCCCTCCCCAACCATTCCCTTTGGGAAGGCAGACAGTTCAATACAGGCCAAATCTGGGTACTTTTGCAAGTGATTTCCATAATAGTCGTGTTGTGTAAGACTAACTAGATTTCCCTCCCTCCTATCCTGCCCCACATTGTTGGTATTCTCTCTTTTGATATTGTCCCTTCCCGAGTGTTGACTTCAAATTGCTCCCTCCTTCCACTTCCTTCCCTTCCATCATCGCCCCCCTGCTTATCTCCTTCTCCCCCACTTTCTTTTATTGTAAGATAGGTTTTAATACCAAAATGAGTGCATTTTATTACTTCTTTTAGTCGAATGTGATGAGAGTAAACTTTATGTTTTTTTCTCAGCTCTCCTCTTTTTCCCTCCACTAAGAAGTCTCCTGCTTGGTTCCTCTATGAGAGATATTTTACCCCATTCAATTTCACCCTCTCTCCCCCCACTACATTTCTCTCACCATTTGCTTGATTTCTTTTAAGATATGATCCCACCCTGTTCAAGTCACTCTATGCTCTCTGTCTCTGTGTGTGCGTGCATGTGTGTATGTGTGTGTGTGCATGCACACCTGTATATGTGTGGGTGTACATGTGTGCGTATGTGCGTGTGTGTGATACCACCAACTACCCAGATAGTGAAAAATTTCAAGAGCTACAAATATTGTCTTTCCATATAGGAACGTAAACCATTATACTTTGGTAAGTCCCTTGTGACTTCTCCTTGCTGTTTACTTTTTCAAGCTTCTTCTCATTCTTGAATATGAAAGTCCAATTTTCTTTCCAGCTCTGGACTTCTCAACAAGAATGCTTGAAAGTCCTCAATTTCATTGAAAGACCATATTTTCCCCTGAAGT
>JAQQSK010015627.1:0-10707 GCA_028658325.1 Potorous gilbertii
GTGATCATCAGAAACCCCTTGGGTAACTAAGCAGTGCAGTATATAAAAGGCTAAATTCTTAGCAAGAAGACCTAAGGTTAAATCCTGCCTCAGATGCTTACTAGCTGTATGATCCTAGTACACACTAGGTGTTTAATAAATGCTTAATAACTGATTAATTGATTTGTCAATATGAGCTTATAAGTCCATTTAAACTAGCATTTATCAAACATCTACCATTATGTTAAATTCTTGAGTTACAAAGAAAGGCAAAAAACCAGACACTACTCTTAAGGAGCTCATAGTCTAACAAAGATGATAAGCAGGCAACTATGTAAAAATAAGTTATATGGACGATAAATTGAGGGAATTTACTGAGGGAAGGTACTAAGATTAAGGAGGACTAGAAAAAGCTTCTTGCAAGTGAGGCTTTATCTAAGATTGAAGAAAGTCAGAGAAGTTAGGGGGTAGAGTTGGTGTTTTAAGCATGATCAATTAATCACCAGCTAATGATTAAATTCCTACTATATGTATGTACATATCTGTCTATCTATGTATCTCTCTCTATATGCATGTACATATCTATATGTGTCTATATGTAATATTATATATATATATATATATATAAAATAAATGTAAAGAAAATAAATGTAAAGTAGTTAGTAAGGGAGATGGTGTTATGAGTGGAAAAAATAAATAGCTGTCCTCTACCTGAAATCTCCATTATTCATGGAGTACCTTTTCTTGAAAAGTCCACGTTAATCCCTTTTCCAGGAGGCCCTAGATATGAACTATATTTAGGCTTTATTTAAAAGGCTTGTCCTGGAACTCTAGAGTAAGAGCAATGCACCAGAGCAAGATGAAAAAAAGCCTTCTTTAAGGTCAGGCTTTCATAGTATCACCACCCCATCTCTGTCACCAGCTCTTATCAGTGGTCAACATCTTCAATAATAAAAGGGAGCATTTATATAGTACTTTAAGGTTTAATGAGCACTTTACAAATATTATCTCAAGCTAAATGTCCAGCTGAAGCTCTAGGATCCTGTGATTTGAACTCATTTATCCTCTAGAGGCATTAGTTTCCTCATCTGTTAAATAATAGGTTCCACTTGCTGATTCTCTGAATCCTAGGAGTGCCTGTCATTCTCCTCCACCTCAAACTCCCCTGCAATCATTCTTTTTTGTTCCCTCACTTCCCCTAAAAGGAGACTGCATTGTCAGGTGGAAGGCCAAGGCTGTCTTCCTTCTCAGTGGAATCCTTCATGAAAAAAAGAATTGAACTTCTACCCCAAAAGCAATGGTCTGGCCATGGTTCCCAGGGCCCAGACATGTCTGACTGGGGTGATTGTGCCTTCCTCAGTCAACATATTGTCACAAACTTCTTACTAACAATGTTCCCAAGACAAAAATCCTCCAAAGGGGAAAAAAAGAGGAGGAGGGAGTCTATTGGCTTGTTAGAAAGCAACATGTCAAGGCCCTGGGGATGAGTTCTACACAGGGTGATGGGGATCAGAGCTGGAAGGAGTCACAGTTCTCCTAACTCCTAATTTTACAGATGGGGAAACTGAGGCCCAGACAAGTGAAATGACTTTCCCAGATTCCCCAGATTTGAATTTAGATCTTGCTAGTTTCAAGAAGAGTACTTTGGCCATTATGCCACATAACTATAAATTCAGACCTGGAAGGGACCACATCATTCAGCTAGCCCAGCTCCTCATTTTACAGATGAGAAAACTGAGGCCCAGAAAGGTTAAGACCCAAATAGGACCCTCCGTTCTTGTCCCCATACCCCAGCTGCTCTGGAACAGCTTCTTGGATCCTTTGGAACCCTGGAACCTCACAAGTGGGAGGGCCTTAGAGGTGATCTCATTCAACCTCCCCCCTCAGGAACCGTGCCAAGAAGTGGAGCTTGATATCTAGACCTCAAGAATGTAGGAAGGAAGGAAGGAACTGAAAAGACTTTAAGGATTGAGGGGGAGACCATGGAACTCTGGACTTAGAGGACCGAGGTCCGAAGTCCAATGCTATTGACACTTCATGAGTGACCTTGGGCAGTTCCTTGACTTTCTGGGCTTTCCTCATCTATAAAAGGAGGAGATTTGTACCAGCTGGCCCCTTCCACTTCACAATCTCTTTATTAGATAAGAACCCATCTGACTGCAACATGGGCCCTGTGCAACTGAACCAGTTCAGACCAACCCTTCTGATTGTTAGATTTTCAGGGTGAACGTTAATAGGTTGAAAATCAGCAAATGCTGCAAATCAAGGCTTTATTGTTTGGCTTATTGATTGTATAGACTAAGGAAATAATAAAGAACACAACGCACGTCACCTCTCCAGATGGGGCATGTATGTGACATTAACAAAGACATTGTTAAACATTTATTGGCACAACCCTGGCCCCGTTTTATAAATGTAGCATAGTGAAAAGTGGTGAGTTTAGAATCAAGGAAGCTCATTGTTCAACTTCAGGCCTTGCCACAAGGAAGTGTGATTTTAGAGAATTCCTCATCCATTCCCCTCGTCCATGCATATAATGAGGGGGTTGACATTGATGGCCTCCAACATCCCTTTCAGATCAAAATCTCCAAGGTTGTTTTAGTGTAATTCACCCTTAAGCATACATCATGTTAGGTTTGTAACAACTCAATGAGGCATGAAGTAAAGGAATATGGGAAACATTTGTGATTTTGGCATTCCCAACGTGGGAGTCTCTCCATCAAGACAAATCTCACCCCATCAATATGGCAGCTATAATCAGAGTCCCTGGGTTCAGCCCAAAGCTTTATCTCTGGCTACTTGAGTGAATTAAATATCACTTAATCTCTCATGCTTCATTTTCCCCATCTGTAGTCAGGGTGTCAGACTAAAAAGGCACCAAATTCTTTTCTGGACTTTAATCTATGAACCTATGACTCATCTTAAGACTCTTAAGAGATGAGTGGCCTATGACAAAGAGGTCACATGACTTACCCTGGGTCATGCAACTAGAAAATGTAAGTGGCATCTTATTGACCTCAAGTATAGCAGTCTATCCACTGCCTTTTTTTCTTTCTGGTTAATATACTGCATACAAATGTAAACACCTCCCTACAGAGAACATGAAGACAAGAGAAGGCCCCAAGAATTATTACAAGAGCACTCCGAGCTTGCTTTTTAAGGTTTAGACTTTAGGGCTTATAGAGCATTGGGAAACTTTGAAATCTTACCCGCCCCCCCCCCCTTTCTCTCTCTCTCACACACACACACACACACACACACACACACATAGAGAAATTCTTACCTTTCACTATTATAGAACCAATGCCTATTATTCCTTGGAATATGTGAACAAGAGAAAAATCTTGGCTTTTATTTCAAAAACCTGCAAAGTAAATTAAGGCATTCTTTAGCTTGTACATATTGTCAGCTAATTCAACTTCCCCACGATCCCCACCCCCACCCCCAGCAGGCCCTCCCACTTGTTCCAGAGAGGCTTAGAAAATAGCACGTCACCCACTCAACTCCTTGTCTCTTTCTTCAAGGAAAATATTTATATGATACCACAGAGAGGGTTTCCATGGCAGTGATGACTTTCACACAGTTGCCTTGACAACTGCTTGAGGCTGTCTTGAACAATTTGAAGTACTCATCTTGGACAAATAAGGCGAACCTGTTAAAAGTGACATCTAGTCTATGGAAGAATCCAGAGCCTTGAAATCTCTCCATTCCATTTTTCTTTTTTAATCCTTAATTCATTTTTCCTTTCTTTTCTTCCTTTTTCTCATCCCCCTTCCATTTATCATTTCCCTGAACATTCTCTCTTAGTCTCTTTATTTTTTTTCTCTTTCCCCTACCCCCACCCAGGATACTTTCCAAGCATTATGGTTTAATTCGCTATGGAGGCAACTTCTGAGAGTCCTGGGAAGGGTTAAAGACATGGCATGTAGGGACCATGCCAAAAATAACAGGAGGGAGAACAAATAGACACATGGTCCTTTTTATAGAGCTTGGGGACCCTGCTGGTGGGGATAGGAGGCAGGCTTCTGCAGGTCTGAGAAGCAAGCCTGAGAGGAAAGTCTACAAAAGACTGAAATGTCTCTTACGGAGACTAGGCTAAATTGCCCCACACTTCTAATATGGTATGATCTTTTCTACATTAGATCAATTTCCTAGCCCTCCACTGGAAGAAGAGGAAAGTTGTGGTGGAAAACACTTTGGGCTGGGACTTAAGAGACCTAGGTAGAGTCCCAGCTCTGCTATGGGCTGGGCTTGTTCAAGATGCTTCCTTTCCCTATGCCTCAGTTTCCTCAGCTGTGTAATGAAGTATTTTTATGATATTATAAGATCCTCCAAACTCTAGCAGTCCTGGCTCATATTAACCAGGGCAGGGGCTCTTTCATTTTTGTTTTATTACCTATAACCCCTAACACATTGGCTGATACACAGTAGGTGCTTAATAGATGCACACTGATTGATTATTAATTGATCAAAAACCTATACTTCTCCCCTCCCCAAGACACTTACTCACCTGATTCTTCAAATTTTTCCTTCAAGGGAAAAGTTTTAAATAGGACATATCTATTAATTAAGCCTAGAAATGAGAGAGAGAGAAAGTGAGAGAGAAATGATAAAAATTCTATAGATAGATGATAAAGATGGTAAAGACAGATAAATGGTATAGAGATAATAGCTGATAGAGATAGGTAGATAGACAGATATACATGTACATAACTTGAGAAGCTCAGAGAATGATTCTTTTCACTGTTACCAATTGCTTCAGAAATTCACCTAACTTATCTGGGCTACAGTTTCACTCTGTGGGAATTGAGAAGGTTGGACCAGATGGCATCTGAGGTCACTTCTGGCTCTAAATCTACGATCGATCCTGTGATCATGTCCCTCTCCAGTTCAACAAGCCAACCCTTATAATAAAGAATGAAAAAGAAAGGAAAAAAGAAGAGTTCAGCAAAACTAACCAATATATCAATCAAGCCTGAAAGTAAAAGTAGTGTTTCACACCCATAGCCTGCCACCTTCCAACTCTGCAAAGAAAAAAAGGAAGGACATTTTCTCAGCTTTTCTCTGGGACCAAGCTTGATCACTATTGTCACATAGCATTCAGCTTTCTTTGGTTTAGTTCTTTCCATTTATATTATTGCTGTCATCACGAATATAGGTCGGTTTTTTTTTTGTTTCTGCTTATTTCTCTCTGCATCAGTTCACATAAATCTTCTCTGGGGACTTGCTACACACAACTGGACAGAAAAGTATGGTCCTGCTTACAGGACCATTTGACAAATTAGGTGCTCTGAAGACTGAAAAACCTTTGGGAATCAGTAGCTTTCCCTGCTAAGGAAATTTCTTTGAAAGAGTTCATTCACTATTACTAGAATTTGTTTTTAAACTTTTCTTGATTGTGGAAATAGTTCAAGACAGAAGCCACACACAGAGACTGACATTGCTGACTTGTTTTGCTCGATCCTTTCTCCCAGTCCATATCTGATGGTGGAAATGCTTTGTAGAGAAAGAAAGAAAATCATTTAGATTATTTCCTTCTTCATAAAAGATCTTAAAGTTACATAGGATCTCAGAGGTGATTCATCTAGGCTATGCCTTCCACACTATCCCTTACAAGTGGTCATTGATTTTCAGCTTGGAAACCTGAAATCCCACGTTTTCCAGGAATGGAAAAAAGACCCAATCTACTTCTGAGCAGCCATAATTGTCAAGCATTTTTTTCTTGTGTCAAGGCTAACTTCTATAAAATGAACATTGCTCCTTCTTTAGTCCTTTGGAGATAAACTGAGAAGCAAGGGACTCATACTCAACTGTTTTATGTCTTGGGCAAGTAGAAGTTTTAGAAACTAAGTATGATGAGGCAGTTTGGACTAACCAATGAAGTTCCAGTGCAATATCTCCTGCTTAGTTCCAATCCAAAATGTGAAGGCTTGGTGAATTTACTTCCAGCCATGAGTGACTGAGGGACTGATACCAGGGTAATAAAAAGTCTTCCAATAAGATAAAAAGGTGGAACTGAGAGTACAAAAAACAAATTCAGATGGAAAATCTCTTAACTTTTTAATGGCTCTTGAATGAGGCAAATTGCTATGAATCACTCAGTGGAGAAAAGGCAGGCTGCCTACTCTCCTGTCCAGCTGCCATGTATATGAGTATATGGTCACCCTGTTTCTTTCCTTATTACTTTTTTCCTCATCTTAGATAACAGAAATCTCTATCTATAGATAGAGATAGAACAGACCAGGTCACAATCTCATGAGTTTCAAAAGATCAGAAGACCCAAATGAGGTGCCCTTAGCAACCAGAATGAGTAGCAGAGACCATCAAAACTAGTGGCAGCAATCTGAGTCTACTGAGTGATCCAACTGGCCCAGGTCAGTAGTATACTGGCTGTTAGTGAAGATGCCATGTCCTTCAAAGAGATAGTCCAGCTGAGCAAGAGTCACAAGATCCTTGGTCCCATGGTCACTTGGTCCCATGGGACTGGGTGTATGCAGAGGACAGAATGCCCTCCTCAGAGGATATTTTTTTTATAACTTCTCCACTTTCTGTATCGTCTCAGAAGATATTTCTTTTTTTTTTTAAAGCTGATGACGGCTGATTGATTGACATTAGTGAAAACAGCTCACAAGCAATAGTTTCAGAAGGCACAACCTCTGGAATCCTGAGGGAGGAGTAGTTAGCTCACTCCAAAAACTAGCTTTCCAGTGTGAACTGGGGCATGAAGACTGAACCCAGAAGGAGTGCTACACCCCAAATAGAGTGGGTAATAGGTTGATAATTTTCAAAGGTAGAGAAAAGAATTTAGACTAAGGACTATCTCTAGAAGAAGATGATTTGTTTTCATTTCCCCAAAAGCTTTCTTGATATTTAGGGCTTGAATAACATCCTCATTCAAACTTCTTTAGATCTCCTACTTCCACCATTAATTAGGGCCTACAGCCTACTTCTATAGAAGTAAGGCTGGCAGGACTGAGAGATTCCCCTCTCTAATGGAAACCAAAATCAAAGACATTTGTAAGTGTAATTGTCATATTATTTGTTAGTATTGATGCCATTAATAATTATTTCACAAGTATGTAGTTTAAAAAAGCACCTCCCTTTAAAAAAAAAAAACCAAAAGCCTAATGAGGTAAGTGCTATAAATTTTGTTATTCCATTTTAGAGATAAATTGAGCCTCAAGGAAGTTAAATCACAGATTTTGAGAGTTGGAAGGGACCTCAGTGGCCATCTAGTCCAAATCATACTTAAAAGGAATCCCTACTACACTACACCCAACAAACAGTTTTCCACCAATACTGAGATGTTTGCTATGTGTCAAACACTCTGATAAGCCCTGGGGACACAAAGAGAAAAGCAAAGACAATCCTTGCCTCAAGTAGCTGCTATTTTAATAGGAGGCAATGCACAAAGGGGAGCGATGACCAGAGAGGGACACTTTGACCCAAAATGGGACAGTGATGGAGAGTGCGGCCATAGGGAAGCAATGGCAGAATGGATTGGAATTATGGAGGTGGGAAGTGAGTGGGATTGTACTAGTCCAATGGCAAGGCAAGTAGCAGGAATTAAATTCCATTTCTTTCATGTCATCTCATCCACATTCCAGGAAAATCTATCTGTTGATTCTAAATCAATCCTTTCCCAGCCTGCAGGCACAGGCTATATCCCTGTACTTTAGACTTGGATGGGGCTCACTGAATGTTATGATCTTTTCAAGTGACTAAGGATGAAAAATAGTTTGGTGACTGGTTTTAGATGAATGACACTTTAAGGAAGATGGAGCAAGAGAAATTCTCTTCTTTCCAACAACCAGACTATCTGTATCCATTCTATAGAGCACTGAACTTGGAGCCAGGAAGAGCTGGGTTCAGATCTTTCCTTGGATGCTTTAAAGCTGTGCAGCCTTGAGAAAAGTCTCATTTCTTCTCTGTACCTGAGTTTTCTCTAGGGGGAGGGGATTAAATAACCTCTAAATTCTCTTCCAACTCCAGAGTAGCTTACCTGGGAAAAAAAGGATTTGGGATGGAAGGGGAGAGTCTTCAGGTCATAGCTTGAACAAAGACTAAAAGGAAGGATTTGAATGAGAAAAATCAGAAAACTGAGCAAATGAGAATGCCCAGTTTTCCATAAGGCTGCTTCTCCGTTGGAAAAAAATTTCTACATAAAATTATATACACACACATATAATATACATACATACATACATTTTTCATCTCTTTTTCTGCTGGTAGGACTAGCAACAGCACCACAAGGACATCTATAACAGTAATCAAAACCTCAGAAATGCAGTCACGACTCCTGGGCTCAGACGTAGGTCATTGCCATGTGGGTGGTGAAAAGGGGTCTGACAGACAATGGGAGTGAATGAAACCCCTCCTTTCCCTCTCAAATCGTGGCTTGATCTAGTGGTGCCTGCAGCGGGGGCTATTGTAAAGTTGAAAGCAACAGAACAAAAGCTATCTCCCCAGCCACCCCTGCCTCCAGCATCTGAACCTCAGTTCCTGTGACACACATCAATGGTAGCACTTGCAGGGCTCTATTCTTCCCCACTGGTGGTAGCTTCAGTGGATCTAATGGAGCCCCCACTCCTCTCCGAGTCCTGGAGATGATTGGCACTTCTTTCCACCTATTTGTGAGCCCTGATGGACAGGCCATGTGCCCCAAGTTTGGGGATAAGCTAAGGTGTCCTATTTTTCCATCTCATTCACGTCCCACTCTTAGAATCATAGAATTTCAGAGCTGGAAGGGATCTGGAACTGAATCAATCCAAACCCTCTCATTTTTCAGGAGAGGAGAATGACTTGCCAAGAGTAAAGCTATCAATCTCTAAGTATTACTGGTTCCTTAAGAGAAAAATGTCACAAAACCAGCCATTCTGATCTGCATCCCAGAAACAGAGAGGAGACATTTCTCCTTTCTGATATCTCTGTACTGGGGTTGGAAACCTTATGCTCTGGGCAATCCTGTAAGGTCCACCAAGGCTTCCCTAGACATTTGTAATCAAGGGAGAAGAGGAGAGAGGAGAAATAACATCCTTCTTTAAGTATATGAAGGACCATCAAATGAAAGAGGGATCAGACTTGGTCTATTTGATCCCAGACAACAAGACAAGAAGTAATAGGAGGAAATGGGAGAGAAGCTGATGATGGAAACCATTTGTAATTTGTATGAAGAATGACTCACACTCTAGCCCATAAACAATCATGATAGCTCACCTTTTTTCTTTGGTGAGTCCTACATCTCCAGGGACCTCAGCAGTCCTCTGGGCTTCTAGTATGACTCAGAAATGAGAAATGCTCAGGCTTAGCAGATGGGACCTGCACAGTCCATATACTCACAGAACCCAAAAAAATGGGTATACTCTTCATTGTGACTATCTGTTGCTGCCCCCCACCTCCAGCTTCTTAGTTCAGGAATTCCCCCATTTGGTGCAAAGGCTTGATGTGGCCCAGGAAGTCCCCTGCTTGACTTGGGGACACCTCCATTTGATCCAAGAATTTTAGTTCAGGAAATCTACTGGTTTCAATATCCCTCTATGGTCACCTCCACTCCAATGTGGGATTTAAGTCCCTGCAGCTTCAACTTGATCTAGGCTGAGCAGTGACATCCTTCCTTGAGATTTTTGGTATCCTGGATATGTAGACCTCCTTCAAAAAGTTGCTTAGAGTCGGTTCGTTTCTTTTCTTTTTTTCTTTATTTTTAGTTTTCAACATTCTTCTCCATAAGATTTTGAGTTCCAAATTTTCTCCTCATCTGTCCCTACCCTCACCCCAAGACACAGTACATTCTGATTATCCCTTCCCCCAATCTGCCTTCCCTTCTATCACACCCCTCCCTTCTCTTATTCTCATCTCTCTTTTCTTGTAAGGCAAGATAGATTTCTATACCCAATTGCCCGTATTTCTTATTTCCCTTTTGCTTGCAAAAACAATTCTCAACACTTGTTCCTAAAACTTTGAGTTCCAACTTCTCTCCCTTCCTCCCTCCCCATCCATCCCCATTGAGAAGGCAAGCAATTCAATATAGTCTGTAAATGTGTAGCTTTGCAGAAGACTTACATAATAGTCATGTTGTGAAAGACTAACCATATTTTCCTCCATCCTATCTTGCCCCTCATTTATTCTGTGCTCTCTTTTGACCTTGTCTCTCCCCTAAAGTGTTTACTTCTAATTCTCCCCTCCTCTCCTTTTCCTTCCCTTCTATGATCCACTCTACCCCACTTATCCCTTTCTCCCCTACTTTTCTGTAGTGTAAAATAGATTTTCATACCAAATTGAGTGTGCGTGTTATTCACTCCTTAAGCCAAATGTGATGAGAGGAAGCTTCACTTTTTCCTTCTCACATCCTCCCTCTCTCCTCCATTGAAAAAAACTTTTTCTTGCCTTTTTTATGAGAGATAATTTGCCCCATTCCATTTCTCCCTTTCTCCTCCCAATATATTCCTCTCACCTCTTAATTTTATTTTTTTAGATGCCATCTCTTCCTATTCAACTCACCCTGTGCCCTCTGTCTATATATGTGTATAATCCCTCCTATTACCCAAATACTAAGTTTCAAGAGTTACAAATATTATCTTTCCATATAGGTATGTAGACAGTTCAACTTGAGTAAGTTCCTTATGATTTCTCTTTCCTATTTACCTTTCATGCTTCTCTTGATTCTTGTGTTTGAAAGTCAAATTTTCTATTCAGCTCTGGTGTTTTCATCAAGAATGCTTGAAAGTCTTC
>JAQQSK010015628.1:0-10707 GCA_028658325.1 Potorous gilbertii
TTGGGAAAGAATTACAGTTTATGCTTCATTTCTTTAAAGAAAGCTTTCTCTTCATTATTATTCTTAAAGCCTCTTTTATCTGCTTATTCCGTAGACTGTATATAATAGGATTCATGAAGGGAGGTATCATAGAATAGAAAATTGAAAAGATTATGTCTTTAAGGGACCCAGAATCAGAAGGTGGTTGTAGGTGTACATAAGCAATTGAAATAAGGAACAAAGAAAACACAATGATGTGGGGGATACAAGTAGAGAAGGCTTTTCTTTGCTCTTCTTTCACTGGAAATCTGAGCACTGTGGAAAATATGGTAACATAAGATGCACTGATGAAGACAAAGCAGCCAACTCCAATCACCAGAGCTGAGCCAAGTAAGAATAACATATTGCTGAATGTCTCAGAACAAGAAATCTTGAGTAGAGAGGGAATATCACAGAAGAATTGGTGGATTAAGTTAGATTTGCAGAAAGACAATCGAAATGTATAACCAGTATGGAACCCTGCATACAAAAGGCCACTGAACAAGCATGTTAAAGTCATCTGCATACACACACTGGGACTCATAATCACTGGATAGAGAAGTGGGTGGCATATGGCAACATAACGATCACGGGCCATGATGGTGAGCAAAGTACATTCAACATATTCCATAAAAGTCATCAGGAATATCTGAGCTGCACATCCAGTAACTGATATAGTTCTGTTGTTCACCAGGGAGTTAATGGATGCCTGGGGAACAGTAATTGATATGAAGCAGGCATCCACAATGGACAGATTCCTAAGGAAAAAGTACATGGGGGTGTGGAGTCTCCTGTCAATGGTGGTGATGATGACAATGAAGAGATTCCCCGTCAGTCCTGCTGAGTAAATGAGAAAAAAGAGCAAAGAATATAAGATCTGCAGTTCACGAGTGTCAGACAACTCCATAAGGACAAATTCAGTCACAGTGCTGGTAAAGTTAGACATTTTCAGAATCCAGTTAGTGACCTAGGGAGCCAAAGAGAAATTAAACAGTCCATCAATAAGCTATTGCACACAGATGCACTGCTTGTTAAGACAAGGGGATATAATTCCATCTGTAACATTACTGTATAAGACATGGCTTCTCTCATCTACTCGCTGAGTGATGCTGGGCAAATAAGATTACCACTCACGGGAAATCTCTCTAAGTGTTATATGAGAGATGAAGACTTTCATTGGTGAAGGACATTTCTGCATCTGGGAATTTTGTCTTTTAAAGAATGTAATGCTTAAAGAAGGGAAGTAATATTACCAATGATCTCACGTTGATATCCTTTTCTCTTTCCTGTAATGTATTAATTATCTGTGAGTGAATACATCAGTACATATAATCTGATCTAGACCAGAAGCCACCAATGAAAATAATGACCTTTAATTTTCAAAGTCCTCTGAGATGTGGTCTTAGCCTCTCTGTATTCTATTTCTATGCTCATCTCATTTTTATGAATCACCTTAAACAGCAAAGAAGAGAAAGTCAGAAATTTAAAAAGATAGTGTCAAACATGTTCATGGCTTAGGCTGTCAGAAACAAGGACCCTAATCTTTCTGTACACACTCTCCCACTGACTGAAAGAAGTAATTGCAAGTGAATGGTGAAGATGTACACAACAAAATAATCATGAAGTCCACTGGTCTAGCCTACTATTCTCGCTGTTGCTCTAAATAGCCTTATTCCTCCTAATTTTCACCATAGTTGATTACTTTTCTCCTAATCTTTTCATTTCAATTTTCTTCCTTTAAGAGGCATCAGGCAACCAAAATGAGTGGCCTTTTATGCCCAGATCTACCCTTGTCTCATATGGAATGTCATCCAAGGAAGCGCGCTATCCTGACACCCTATCCCTTTTCCTCCTATGTTTGTTACTTCTCTAAAGAAATCGTTAAAGGTTAATGATGCAGGACTTTGGGACAATGCGTAGGCCAATATTTCTTGACCATTAATTGTCTATGTTATTATTAAAGGAATAAAAATCAGAACCTGACATAGGAGCTACATTTTGGTTATGTTGGATATATACATACATACATACATACAGGTGTACATATATAAATGTGATCAAATTTATACGTATATATCATTTTCATTTTGATTTATTTTTTCTGTCTCTTTTTACTCCCTTTTTCTTTTCCATTGATGTGACAAAAATAAAGCCCGTTATACATGTATATGGCCACTTAAAACAAATGATCACATTACCTATTAAAGAAAGAAAGAGAGAGAAAGAGGAGAAAGAAAGAGTAAGCTGGCTATCTTTACAATGTTGCTATTATATGTTATGCTCTCTTATTCTGCTTATTTCACTTTTCACCATTTTACACAGATCCTCCCAAGCTGTTCTGAAATTATACTCCTCATTTCACAATTGCAGGTCGTAATTTCTTTATCCATTCCCTAGTTAAGCTCAACCTCTCAAATTCCAATTCTTTGCCGCCACAAAAATAGTTTCTATAAATATATTTATACATATGAGTTCTTTCATTATTTTTTTCATCTCTTTTGAATAAGTGATCTCACTGGGTCAAAGGGTATTATTCACAATCCAAATACTTGTTGGCAGTTGCATCAAATTTATTTCCAAAACAGTTGAACCACTACACAGCTCCACCAACAATGGTCCCTCTGTTTACCCACCAACGGACAATATTTAAAAAAAAAAACTGTTTTACAAATAAATGTTCATGGGGATAATAGTGAGTAAATTTTTAATCATGTAATATAAAAAGGAAAAAAGGCACCCATTAAACATAAAATAATATATACATAAAATGATATATGAGAGACCTCAGGTACAAGCTTTCCAAGGTTATCATATTAAGGTACCACAACATAAAGGAAGAAGTTCCTTCAAGTCCAGCACCGAACCACTTTCCAAATACCTTCCACAGGAGAGAACCTAAAACAGAGTCTCTTCAAACAATTGTGACCTTGATTGAGCAAAGGATGTTTTTAGTCCTGAGGTTATCTGAGGTTATCATCAGTGATAATGTACTAAGAAGCTATTGGGAAACTCCTGCTTTCTATATGAGCATATTAGCAGGTGGAACTTCATTCTGTATGTATTTCATTTATATTTGAAAAGAATGAACAATACAGACTGAGTTTGGTTTAATTTTTTTGTATGTACTAACATATCTGATGCACTTCTAATCAGGCATGTGGTAAGATCTGTGATTGGATAGGGTCAAGGAGTGTTCCCATATCAGCAGCCTGGCAGTGACTTAAAAGAGGGAAAAAGAGGAAGTAGTTTTAGAGACAAAAATAGAATAAAAATTAAGAAATGCACAAATATTTAAAGTAGATTAAAGAGATGGAAACCCCCAGGATTTGAAGGTGGAAGACATAGGTTTCAAGTAACAAGGTACAAAGGTTTTGTTTATTCCTAGCACCTCTGTCTGCTTTTCAAGTTTTGTATTCAGCTCTTTCTAAAAGTTTTATATCTCTCTGCTTAAAATTTTCTTCTACTTCGAATAGTGAAATTAGAATGTGTTGGCACCTACAGAAAGGTATCACCTTCTTCCTTTCACTTATTGTTCTTTAACCATGTTGGTATAAGTAATATCTACCCAGGGCGGCCAGACCAATGCATGTACCAGAGTGCCTACTAAGTTCAATGATGATTTTTTTTTTTACTACGAGCGGGGAAAGACACCGTGTTCACATTTGAGTTCAGCCACATCCTACTTTGCAATCTTGAAGGAGTCACTTTTTTCACCACACATTTTTTTTTAATCTGTAAAATTAAGTTATTGTACTGGATGACCTCTTAATATGAAGGGAAGGAAAGAAGGAGGGAAGGAAGGAGGGAAGAAAGGAAGGAAGAAAAGAATGGAGGGGAGGAGGAAGGAAGAAAAGACAATGCGAATAAAGGCAAAGAAAAAGGCAAGGGAAAAGACAAGACAAGACAAGGCAGGGCAAGGCAAGGTAAGGAAAGGCAGGGAAAGAAAAATGAGAAAAGGAAAGAAAAGAAGATGTATGTAAGGGAGAGAGGGAGAGAAAGAGAGGAAAATAAATAAAAGGGACAAATGGAAAAAAAAATTCAATTCCACTCATTATATCTTACCTGAATAAGTTGAGAAGTCTTCTTGTTGTAGCTTCTCCAATCTGAGTTACTCAAAGATGACATTACTGAATTCCTATGCCACGGAAAAGACCTCCATCATTCCTCTAGCTCAGGCTGGACTGGAAGAAAATTGCAAAGTTTTTATGGCCATCATAATTCCACTCTTCTTGCTTGGAAAACATATTTCCCTTCAATTTTCCCCATTATATTTATAGTTGAAGTTGGACAGTATGTGTGATAGGATGTCCCCTTAGGCCAGTTTCACCTTTGCTAGATATTACTAGGATTTCCTTGGGGACAGTGCCCCTGCTCTTCAAAGAGTGGAGATCTTTGCACTGAGATAAATATCTCTGGGTAGCAAAAAATGGTACAATGTAAGTCCTCCCAAGAACACTGGGATGGATTTGAAGAAATATTAATTATTGGGCTTTGTGAATACATATGGCTGTAGGATTCATTATTTCTCAAGCTCGCTCAAAAGAATCAAATAAGCCCCTTTCTTCCATTCTTGACAGGGCAGAAGAGGAGATATTCAAGTGTCCTGAGGAGTTGTTTGGTTTGTTAGCTCATTTGATACATATATACTATGGTTATGGTCATGGGTTTGACTGACATAGGGAAAAGAGAGTTTGAAAATTTTGTGTAAATTTTAAAATATATACTTCATTTTTACATCACATTGAGTTCCAAAGAATCAATAATCACAATTTTGCCTTTCTTCACAAGAGAGATACTAGTTAAGGAAAGCTACTAATGTAGTAATGATATACGACAGATTAGAAAACATTTGAAGCCCAAACCTCCCCATCCTTCCACTGAGAGGAAAGTGCTGTGTTCTACTCGGTGCACTTTATGTTCTTCGGTCTCTTACTGATGTCTTCTTTGACATCGTCATTTGATTTTAGAGTAAAATATATTTTCTTACATTAATATAACCATTGTTTCCCCATTTTTCTTTTGCTATGACAGAAAGGGGTTGCTATGAATATTCTCATGTCTCTGGTACCTTCATTTCTGGAATTGAGGGAAATGCCCGTTAATATCACTCAGCACAAAACGTTCCATGCATTCTAGAGATTTTTCTTGAAAATTCTAATTGATATACAGAAGGCTGGTTAGATTTGTAGACCAACCAAAGGTGGATAAATGTGTCTATCTACCCCTAGCCTTTCCAATATTTACTTTTATGATCTTTCGTCAACCTTCACTGATTTCATGTCCTGTCTGTGATCCATATAATATATGTTACCCTGGATAATTCACTTAAATTCTCAGTCCCATTGGAAGCTGTTTGAGAGTAGAAGTGGTAGAGGGGCTGATAAACTATGGGAGGAGTTGTAGGCGGGGTTTCTTTACACTGGATTGCCTTTAACCTAGATCCATTCCTAATCCCTATCCTTGCCATTAACAACTCTGCTAATTTTTAGAGTGCATTATGACACCTGATAAAATGTGTTTTATATAGTTTTTCATGTAACTGGTGATTCGTGACATGAAATGTATCTCATATCATCTGATGATTTCAAATAGATAGTAAATAAAATTATTAGGAATAACATTCTTTTCTGGGCTATTGTTCATTCTTTGTCATTGAGTGATGTCTTGACCTATTAGATTCCTCTCAACCTCCAGCTCTCTACTCTCAGAAAAGAAAAAGAAAATGTCAAATCCTTCTAACAAATCAAAATGTTGAGGGAAAGCAAAAATTGTACATGACAAAAAATGTATCTTTTCTCTGCACCTTGGGTCCATCAATTCTCTGTCAGAAATGAGATGCAAGGAACATTGATCACTGGTCCTCTGGAGATGTGGTTGGTCGTTGCATTAATGAAAATCATTAAGTTTTTCAAAATTGTTTTAATTATAGAGTTGTTCTTACTGAATGAATTGTTTCCTGGCTGTGCTAATTCTCTCTGCATCAGCTTATATACATCTTCTCCAATATCTATGTAACTGTCCCTTTGTCATTTTTCATGGGCAATATCATTCCCTTGCATTCATAGACCTTAGACAGACATACTTTAAAAAAGCATGCCTTCGACAGACACTTCCCAATTGATGGGCATTCCATAGGTTCCATTCCATTGCAACAAAGAGCTACTACAAATATCTATGTACATTCTGGTTGCTATGTAATATGGGCCCTCTTTTCTTTTTACTCTTTTGGAGTATGGACCTAGTACTGTTATTGTTGGTTCAAACTGGCCTTTTGGACATTGCACCAAAATGCTTTCTAGAATAGCTGAACTAACTCACTGCAGTAAGAGTGTAGTCATGTTCCTGTCTTCTCAAAGCATTTGTCAATCTCTATTTTTGTCAACTTTTTCACTCTGAAGAGTAAAAGGTAGAACTTGAGAGTTGTCCATAAGTTTCCTGTCTTTAATACGGATTTAGTGTTTTTGTTTGGCCTTATATGACATGTATATCTTCCTTTGAACAAATCTTCACATTGTTAATGAGTGTATTTGTAATGTAGGTTGACATCTCACAGCAATAGGAATCCTTAGTAGTTATTTTATTCACTTTGACCAAAAGTAATGATTTTGTCCCCAAATGAACTTTAATATTTACTTATATATTCCTTTAAAGTAAAATTTTAAAATATTGATTCATTTTGCAGTAAACTATAGGTTAGTTTATGTGGGGGTGGTTTGCTTATTGTACAGTTGTGTTTGTCCCTTGTTGCTGAAGAAGACCATGCCATTAGAGAAATGATGACATGACTGCACTTGACTTTGTTTTGAGAGAGTGAGGGCTTATTGTATAGATATAGATCTGCTATAATATATATATATTTTTTAAATTATATTTTTCTTTTGCAAATTATTTCCCACTTATATTTTAATATATTTTTATTTCGTTAAATATTTCACCATTACACGTAAAAGAATTTTTTAAATTTTTTCCTCACTTTCTATTACTCCCACCACTCCTATCACTGTTTGGAGAAGGGCCATATGATGTCCATTATACATATGGAGTTATGTAATTTATTTTTATACTAACAATGTGGTAAAAGAAAACACTTATAGACAAAACGAGAAAAATAAAAAGGGAAATTATGCTTCACTGGGCACTCAGAGTTCATTGGTTCTCTTTCTAGAAGTAGATAATATTTTTCTTCATGGATCCTGCAAATTGTCTGGGATCATTTTCTTGATTAGAATAGCTAAGTATTTCATAGTTTAACAAAACTGCTATATTGCTGTTAGTGTTTAGTTTTCTCCTGGTTCTGTTCACTTGGCATATTAACTTTTATAATTAATGTAAGTTCTTCTCAGTTTGTTCTGAAATCATCTTGCCTATTATTTCTTTTATAGTATTCTGTCATAATCATATACCCCAATTTGTACAGCCATTCCTCAATTGATAGGCATCTCCACAATTTTTAATTATTTGTCAACACACACAGCTGCTATAAATATATTTGTACAAATAGATAATTTTCCCTTTTCCTTTATCTCTTTGGGATACAGACCTAATAGTTCTACTGCTGGATCAAAGGGTATAAACAACCTTATAGGCCTTTGGGTATAGATCCAATTTGTTCTCCAGAATAGCTGAATCCGTTCACAACTCCATCAACAATGCATTCTTGATGAACTAATTTATGGCTTGGTGAATTTTTTTTTCTTAGACGGGGTTATTTAAATATAGTATTTCCTCTTCTGATAATCGGGGCAATTTATATTTTTATAAATATGCATCCCCTTCATTTAGATGAACAGTTTTGCTGGAATATAATCGGGCAAAATTACATTTAACAATTCCTTTAATTTTTTCTTATTGGTATTTCATCACCCTTTTCATTTTTGATACTGATGATTTGCTTTTCTTCTTTGTTTTTATTGAAAAATCAATTCTACATGAAAAACATCTTGAAAAATGGTATGACTGGGCAAACCACATATTTTTTGCAGATGGTATTAACAATGGAACAAAGCTTTTCTATTTCATATTTGTCTTAAAATATAGATTATAGAAAATCTCCCTGTTGAGTTTGTGATTTTGGAAAATTATTTGCCTGAGTAGAGTCCCAGTGTTCTGAAAAACTTCAAAACAGTTTTTGTATATATTTACTCATTCATGTGAAAGTATTGATGCTGGCTATATTTGCCCTATATGGCCTTATTCCTTTCCGCAATAAAATATAGGTAAACTCAGCCAGATGCTCCTGTTTACAGATGTCATTATATTGATTTCACTCCATCTCCTTGATGAGACCTGCAGCTTCTTAAAAGAGTATAACCACCCACACAGAATGTATCAAATGAATGAAAAATATATATTGGCCAGATTATAGCACTCCTTTCTATGGACAACATATATGGTTTGTTTAACAGCTTGTTTCTATCTTGTACAGGCAGTAAGTGGACAATAAGTCAGACTTAGGATTCATCAGAACACTCGGCTGAATGATGTTCAAGAAACTGTAAAAGAATTTTAATAACCCTGAGCAGACCATGGAAGCAAAAATCCATTTTTGTTAATACCCCTATGCTAATACTGTTACTGCATGTCAGTGAGATATTTAATACAACCATCAGTACCACTCGTACATGGCCCTTTGTTGTATGCTTACAAGGGCCTTAGTTCTGAAAAACTCCATTCAAGATATGGAAAAAATGTGACAAGTATGAAATTTTTACAATTAAATTAATTATAAATCACCTAAACCAAACAACAGTCATCTTATTTGCATGGGAAATATTGCACATGTAATGTAAACATTAGAATCTATCTCAATAAATCCAGAAAGAGTTTATTTTTTTGTATGGGATAGGTGAATGTCAGAATACACTTAGTTTGACCCAATTATTTCTTTTGAATTTAAACAACTCCCCATTTCACACCTCGGTGCACTATTCTGGGACATCTTTGACTTCTCGGTCATGCCCCAGGAATTTGATTTTTGGGAAAACGCCTTCATGCTGTAAGTTTCCTTCAGCCTTATGACTACTTCTATCATCTCTTCACTATATCTATACCTTTAGTTGAAGGATGGAGCCATGAACCCTGAAGCCTCACTTTAAGGGAACAGCTTAGCTCAGAATGTCTCATTTCTACCTATCTGCACTATTCTGAGATATCTCTGACTTGTCCTAGCAGTCTAACAGGGTCTGCATGGAACCATGCACATGTGGGACTGCTATTGCTCCTTTCTCAAAAGACTACTTTCATTTCAGCAAATTTTTATTTCACAAAACATTTCACAACTACAAGCAAAATATTTTAACATTTATTTTATTTAAATTCTTGTTCCAAAATCTTCCCATTCCTCAAAGTTGAACTAGGACTAAGTTAAGCAAGGACATGGGTAAAGAGCTATGGTTTATGCTATATTACTGTAAAAAAAGTTTTCTTTTCATGACTATTTTCACAGCCTCCTTTATCTGCTTGTTTCGAAGACTATATATGATTGGGTTCAGGAAAGGAGGTACTATAGAGAAGACCACTGAAAGGATTAAATCTATAATGGATCCAGAAGGTGAATGTGGTTGTATGTACGCATAAAAACCAGAAATAATAAACAGGGACACAACCAGGATGTGGGGGACACAGGTAGAGAAAGCTTTTCTTTGGTCTTCTTTTACTGGAAACTTGAACACGGTAGAGAATATACGAATGTAAGACGCACTGATGAAGATAAAGCAGCCAACCCCAATTGCTAGAACTGAGGCTGCTATGAATATCTTATTGATGAAAGTCTCTGCACATGAGAGTGTGAGTAAAGAGGGGATGTCACAGAAAAACTGATAGATCACATTGGATTGGCAAAAAGGCAACCGAAATGTGTAGCCAGTATGGAAACCTGCATACAGGAGGCCAGAAAGCAAGCACATCAAGGTCATCTGCATACAGACTCGGGGACTCATGATCATTGGATAATTGAGTGGGTGACATATGTCAACATAGCGATCACGGGCCATGACAGTAAGCAAAGTAAACTCAATATATGCAAGGAATAGCACAAGAAATATTTGGGATGCACATCCAGTAACAGAGATTGTCCTATTGTTCATCAGGGAGTTCAGAGATGCCTTGGGGACTGTTACTGATATGTAACAGGCATCGACAATGGACAAATTCCTAAGGAAGAAGTACATTGGAGTGTGAAGGTTCCCGTCTAGAGTAGTGACTACAGCAATTAGGAGATTTCCCATCAAAGTTGCCGAGTACATGAGTAAGAAAAACAATGCAAATAGAATCTGTAGTTCCCGAGCATCAGAAAACCCCATGAGGAGGAATTCAGTCACAATGGTAAAGTTAGACATTTTCAGAATCTTTAATATGGTGACCTAGAAAATAAAGAAGTCAATATGCAATTGAGAAGGACATACTGTCTCCTAAGCCCAGATGATAAGATGCCATTATTATGCATAGTACATTAACTTTACACAGAACAAGGCCTCTGACATGCATTCGCTGTTCGACTCTGAACAAGTCAGTTAACCTCTTTTGACTCTAAGAAATGCTCTAAGAGTTGCAGAAAAATTGTGGACCTATATCAGTAAAGGAAATATCCTCACCAGGGAGTTCCATATACCAATAAAATCACAGGATCAATGATTATCTCTGTCCCTGTGTTGGATGATTAAAGCATAAAGTAATGTTTTCAATGACTCC
>JAQQSK010015629.1:0-10706 GCA_028658325.1 Potorous gilbertii
ATACTCTTTTCCCCTTCAAAAACTTTGCAGTTTTCTGGAAGGTACTTTATACTTTCCTCAGGTACTCTATTTCTTTTTTATTCCAGCTTTTTAACACTTGTTTATTTGCATGTATTTAAAATTGCCCATTCAATAAATAAAATCTTTTAATCATGCACATAAACACACACACACACACACACACACACACACACACACATAAAAGCCACTCTGACTAACTGCATTTTCTAGTTCATCAGAACCTTGGAACAGATTCAGACTTAATTCTAATAACTAGATTCGCTTTGGTCCCACTCAGTTTCTTCCTGAAGAAGAATTCACGAAACCATCATGATATCTTTTTCCATGCTTTTGTACCAAAATTAATCAAATGAGGGGATGAAAAGGTAGCACATTGTGGCTTCATTCAGAGTCAATGAATTTGTTGTTTGTTTTTTTCATTTTTTCCTGTTGAGGTGAGACAGGCACCACCATTACTACCTCTCACTGTTACATAAGTTCAAGTAGTGATATGAGAAGGTAGTGTGTAGGCTATGGTGGTATATCCTGCATCTAGGTAGGTCACATTTCTAGGGTTCAACTGTTTCTTTTGAAGGTTGTGGGTTTTCTTCTGTTTAGACTGAAGAAATTTATCAATCTCAATCATATATAGTGTGTCAGACATTTTTGCCAATTAAGCAATATTTTTGTCTTCTGTTTAGACTGAAGGAATTTATGAATCTCAATCATATATAGTGTGTCAGACATTTTTGCCAATTAAGCAATAATAGATGGAACTCACCAATAAGTCAATCCTCTGAGATGGCTGCTCTGAACCATTCTTTCTTCCTTTTCCCTTCTAACTTCTTTATTTCTTCACAAAAGCAGTAAGAAAACAAGTTAAGTCAGAGTTACTGAAATTCTATTTCTCTCTTCTTCCTCTTGTCACTACCTATTACATGTATCATTCTCAAATACATACACACCCCTAAAGACCAACTGAAAGTTAAGTGTCCATGCAGGCATGAGGGCACATCTCATTCTCTTTTGGCAGCATCCCATTTATTATCCTAGTATCTGATTTACATGAAAGTATTTGCTATTTTTCAGATCATGAAAGACATTATCACTGAATGCTTGAAAACCACTGACTCCCTATCTTTAACATCAATCACTTTCCCAGCAATTGGAACAGGAAAATTGAGATTTCCAAAACCCGTTTTTGCAGAATTAATCCTTTCCCAGGTGTTCAAATTCAGTAATTCAGCATCTTTGAAGAATCTAAAAGAAGTGTGCTTTCTGTTGCATCCCAGTGATATTAACAACATTCAGGTAATAGTGGAATTTTCTTGGAATTAAGTTGCCTAGAAGGTTTTAAATCTATGACTCTAACAAAATTAAAAATGTATTTTCAACCTATCAATCTATATGCTCTTTTTCTCTTGAAGACTAAGAGATAGTAGAAGACTTAAGAGATGGTATTTATAAGATACATAGATAAAAATATATTTGTTATATGTATATAATATGTAAATGAGTATTTATACATAAATATGTGCAAAAATGGAGGATTTTATGAAAACACTACCTTATAAGTGCTTCAGGATAGAAAAGTATTTTGAATGTGTGTTTATGTATATCTGTATTTTATATATAAATACATATATGAATATATATAATGTGTATATGTATAAATATAGTATATACATTATCATATATAAGCATGTGTATATAAATATGTGTGTACTCATATATGTGCATGCATTTTTATATACATAAACAGATGTATATAAAAATCCACTTTGAAAATACTGCCTATCAAATACCCTTCTTTCATATTAGAAGATAAATTTCATTCAGAATTACTATATCATACGTAAAATATTTGACAGTTTACCTCCCAAGTCACACAGAAGAAATATACTAATAAAATGTACACCCTTTACAGAAATAGAGACAGGCCTAAGTAACTAGAAAAATATTAACTATTCATGAGTAGGCTGGGCCAATATAATGAAAATTAGAGTAGTCCTTAAATTTATTTGCTTGATCAGTGGTAAACCAAGAAGTGTATAAAAGGTTTAGTTTATAGAACCTGGAAAAAAATACTGACAAAATTCATTTCAAGGAAGATAATGAAGAAAACAGAAGGATAGAGGTTTAGCAACACCAAAATTTGAACTAGGAATCAAAGCACTATCACCAAAACTGTTGGGTACTGGTTAAAAGATCAGAGCACTTAAGTGGTTTTAAAAGCAAGCACCCTGAATATATATATCATTCACTTAGTTCAGGGGAAAAAGTCAGCACCCTGAACTTCAGAGAAAACACAGAGAAATAAATATCAACAGATAGGGATTGCAACCATGAGCAATACATACATCACAGATCAACAGACATATCCAACAGTCTGACCATACATACATAGTTACCAGAGAGAGAAGCACTGTCTGGATTTTCAAAGCCAAGGGGCTCCTTTGAGGCTTCCCAGAGTCTCATCTGGCACAGGAACCTTCTTCCAAAAACTAAGCCCCAAAATACAACCTCACCTCAGAATATTTATACACTTTTCAGAGTCAGAGGGCACAACCTTCTGACCCAGAGCCTCAACAGAAATTAGCAAAAGGTATTGAGGCCTGTTAATGGGTGGGGAAGATCTTTAACTCTTTCCCCAACCTACCATCAACCTGAAATTATCATCATAGTGGTGCAGTGGATAGAGCGCTGGGCTTGGAATCAGGAAGATCTATCTTCATGAATTCAAATCTGGCCTCAGACACTTCCCAGCTGTGTGATCCTGGAAAAGTCACTTAGCCCTATTGAGTATTAGTTTCTCATCTGTAAAACGAACTGGAGAAGGAAATGGTCTTTGTTAAGAAAACCCTATTGTCTTTGCTAAGAAAACCCTAAATCAGGTCACAAAGAGTTTCATACCACTGAAACAAAATCCACCGAGAGAGAGAGAGACAAACAGAGAGACATACAGACAGACACACAGAGACAGAGAGACACAGAGAGGGAGACAGAGAGAGAGAGAGATTGACCAGTAGAACAGATGAGGTATGCAATATACAAAAACAGACAAATACAGTAGTCATATGTTCAACAAACCAACACACCCAAAGGCCTTAACTACTAGAATTAGGCCTCACTACTGAACAAAAATTGCTCAGACTATTAGAAAACAATTTGGTAGAAATCAGTTTAAGAGCTGCATCTCATACCACACACAAAGAAAAGTTCTAAATTGATACATGACAGATATAGAAGGTTCATCATAAATAAATTAGAGGTATAATGAATAAAATTCTGTCCCCAGTATAGTTAGAGGAAAAGGGCAAAACCATAGAAGAATGAACATATTTGATTACATGAAATTAAAAAGTTTATATAATCAAAGACAACACTAGTTAAAATTTAAAAATACAACTTTGCAATAAATGTCTCTGTTGAAAGTGTCGTATTCATACTCTATAAGTAAGGTAGTCAAATACATAAGAACAAATGACTAAATGGTCACAGAATTTGAACAAGCATTTCTGAAAGAAAGAAATCCAACCTATTAACAACCATACAAAAAAAATGTTCCAAGTCTTCCTTAAAGATTTATGTATGATCTTTTAATTATATGATCATAGATTTAGAGCTAGAAGGGTCATTGGAGGTCCTCTAGTCCAACTCCTCATTTTGTAAATTATGAATTTGAAACCCAGAGATGTTAAGTGCTTTGTCAAAGATCACAGAGGAAGTAAGTCAAAAAGCCACTAATCTAGGTCAGATATTTTGATTTCTATTGCAGCACACTTTAGAATAAAATTCTGACTCTGCTCCTTAGCGCAATCGTCCTTCAAGGTTTTTTATATAAGCTTTCAGAAATGAAATTTCTTCTGGGAATGTGTCATTGTGATCACCAACCATAGAGATATGTCCTTATTTTCTTGCAGCCTATGCTTCTCTAAAAAATGTCATTAATATTTATACTGCGAATTGCTGCATTCAGTAAGTATGTTTCTTTTTCCAGGCATTTGAAAGAGAATTCACTAAATATACTAATGGAAATACTACCAGTGGGAGAGTTTCCAACACCAGTGATACGCAAGGTCTAGTAAAGTTATTTTCTTAAAAATTTTTTACCATTGTTTACTAATAATTTAGTGGTAGTCAAAATGCAAACAAATGTAATTGTTTGTAACAAAAATAAAGAAGTAATAGAGAAGATATAAAACCATGTATAATATTTCTAACCATAAAAAATACTAGATATATAAATAATGGATAGATAAACAAAGCATTTTAAAATGAAGTGCTTATTGTGTGCCAGGCTGTATGCCAAGTGCTAGTCATTTCTATCAGTCATGAGACAGATCAAGTTATCTGGTGTGAAACCATTTTATTGAATGATACGAGATGAGACCAATATTTTTCTCAGACTGGTCAAAATCATTTCCATACAGATTAATGGAGACTCAAACAGCTAGTTGTTTATAGCTCATCCAGTTTGGTTATGTAATTAGTGTTACGTAGGACTTTCATGCTATTTTAAAATATTTTTTACCCAGGGCTTTTAAACATAGAGTATTTGAAAAAGTAGAGGGAAGAGGGAAGAGAAAGGGAGAAGTATACAATGGAATCTGATATAGTCACAAAATCATATTTGGTCCTTGAGTTCTTTTGTTTCCTCTTTAGATTTACTTGACACTATTTCTAGCCCTGAATTGGGAGTATATGAAAGGAAGATTGGATCCATTACCTTCCAGGTTGCTTCTGGGGACATCACTAAGGAAGAGTCTGATGTTATTGTCAATTCAACAAGCAGCACATTTGTCCTCAAAAAAGGTATTTTGTTTGAATAATTTACACTAATACAATGGCTAACGTAACTATAATGTTGTGATGCATCATGAATCTCTAATAGTCATGCAGTGTAATGGGGGACTGGCACATACTAGTAGTGTATATGACTGGGCCCAAGGACCCAAACTCCTACACATAGTCCCTGTCAGACCAGAGTAACATACATAGCTGATCTCCACAGTTCTGCATTTGGCTTGCTTCTCTCTGGTGGAATATAAGCTCTTTGATGGCAAAAACTATGTGTTTCTTCTTTTTCAAAAATAATTTTATTATATCGTTTAACATCAGCAAAATGTTCTCGTATAGCCTTCTCTTCCCCTTTCCTGAAAGAAATCTTTGTATAATAAAAAAAAATTTAAAGTGGAAAAAAGTTTAGAAAAACTAACAGTATTGAAAAAATCTGACATTGTATGTAGTGTTCCAAATTCATGACCCTCCCCCTCACCTCTGCAAAAAAAGGGTGAAAGATGTCTGGAGGAAAGAATTGACAGGGAAATAAATAGCTTAGAACTGAAAATGGCAATCTTTTTTTCAAGTAACAGACTTCCTGGAAATTAGAATAGATCAAATAGAAGTCAATTATTCCATCAAATAGGAAATATTAGATTACTTTTTGAATTTAAAAATACATGTGATGTCTGCGATGAAAAATGACAGATTTGGGAAACAAGTCAAAGAAAGAATCACTGGGCTTCCTGAATCACGTGATGAAAGAAAAAGTCTATGTTACATTTCAACAAATCATAAATATAAGTTGCCCACTTGTATTATAATCAAAGGTCAAAAAACCTTAGAAAATATCCATTGATTTCATCCTGTAAGAAATGCAAAAAGAAAAGTATCAGGATTGCCATCGCCAAAATCTAGCACTTTACAGAGGAAAAAATATTACAAGTAAACATCCAAAAAGAAGTATTCAAGTACCAAAGGACTACAGTCAGGATCACACAAGACCTGGAAGTGTTTACTAAAAACAAAAGGAGACTATGAAATACAAATTTCCTAAAGGCAAAAGCTAAGTACTTATAATAAAAATAACCTATCTTGAATATCCTATAAGAAGAAAAAAAAGTATCCTTAATGGAACAAAAGACTTTCGGGCATTTCTGATGAAAGGCCTAAAATTGAGTAAGAACTTTGACATGCAAGCCCAAGATTCAAGAAAAACTTAAAAACATAAATTCATTGGGGCCATTAGGAGGAGCTATTTGATAATGCAATGCTAATATTCTAATGGATGGAGAAGAAACAAGTGTCTCTTCAGGAACTCAATAGATTCAAAGAATTTAATAATAAGAGTTCAATGAGAAAAGCAGATTTGGGGTGGGCCGTTGGTTCTATTCTAAGAGCTTTGAGCGGAGAAAAAGAAAGGAGGGTAAGAGGAAGATACTAGTGTTAATAATAGGAAGGATGGAATGGAACTTCCTGTTCCAAATGAGTAAGTTATATGAGATGAGGGGAAAAAAAATCAACAAATATAGAGGCAGGAGTAGGAATGTGTGAGCATCGTATGAACCTCATTTTTATGAGAGAGAAACAAAAGAGGGTTGAATACACATAGAAACAGGATCTGGGACAGAAAAAACATAAAATCCAGTTGAGAAAACAGGGTAGGGATAGTCACTATACATTACAACAGGTTAGATGTAAATACATATAAAACAAACATCCTGATCAAGGAGAAGAAAAGAGAAGGTAGGGGGAAAGGGAAGAAATAGAAAAAGTAGAAAAGAGAAAAAGATGGCCATTGGAACTTTTTAAAGCATTCCAAATAGTACTGAAGCCATTTCAGAAAGAAGCTTAGACAAGAAAGGCAGATTTAAAAGTGATGTGTGAAATTTATCAGGAACTAGCTTTTTTTTAAGTGAGTAGTATTACATGAAGGTCTTTTTAAAATTCTGTGTATATGGAAATGCTTGGGGTTTTGATGATTAAGCACATAATAAAAATTTGAAGTTCTTAAAACTCAGGTAAGATTTGGCAAAATTATTCAATTTGAAGAGTAGAGTCTAGATGGTGAAGTGGGAGGTTACAACTGCCAATGTTCCCTCCAAATATCTGCTAAAATGACAGTAGATAATATTTCAAAATCTGAGTAGAAAATCCAAGAAAAGTTCATGAGCCATTTTTCAAACCCAGAGTAGCATAAAAAAATAGAAAGAGAGGTCCATAGATACTGGAGTTGAGGCTGACCAGGAGTGTAGAACAGTGTAAGCAACACCAGACAGTGGTGGTGGCATCTGCCATGACTATGGAAGCAGTGGTGGGGAATAATCCAGCATCCAGGAACAGTAAAGGCAACTGAACATCTGGGCAGAAAAGGACATGAGGGGACTTCTGCACTAGGACAAAGTCCAGGGTTCAGTGTCATCTAGGAGTTTCCTCACCCATTACCAAAGCATGAAAAAGCAGCAGGAATGCTACATGAGCACAAGGAAGGCAGTAAACAGACTGGATTACACCATACTGAAGATATCATAATCTTCTGAGCCCTCACAGTGAATTGGGAAAGCAATAGCAGGACATAAAAAACAAAAATTCAGGTCAGTTATTCTCCCCTCCTCAAGGTAAAGAGGTACCAGTTCTAACATAAAGCCCAAGATCCAGAAGAAGGCTGAAGAAAAAAATTAAAAAATACTAATTGTAAAAAGCTATTATGGTGACAGAAAAGCTCAAGACACAAATTCAGAAGAATACAATGACTTGAAAACATTTACAAAAAAACCCCTCAAATTAAAAAAAAATACAGATTGGACACAAGATCAACAAGAATTCATAGAAAATCTTAAGACAGAGGGTTTTTTAAGGCAAAAACAATTATTTTAAAAATTAAATGAGTGATAGAGGAAAAATTGGGAAATGAAATGAGAGTTATGGAAGAAAATTATGAAAAGAGAATTAACAACTTGGAAAAAGATTTACAAAAATATTGAAGAAAATACTTTCTTAAAAATCAGAATTGACCAAATGCTAAAAGAGGTACAAAACATCACTGAAGAAATCTCTTAAACTTCTTAACTCTTAAAAATATTGATTATCAAGTGACAGCTAATGATTTCATAAGACATTAAGAAACAATGAAAAATAGTCAAAAGCCTATCAGAAAGAATAACATGTCAACTGTCTCAGGAAAAGCCAACCTACCTGAAAAGTAGATCAAAGAGAGATGATTTAAGAATTAATGGTCTGCCAGAAAGCCATGCATAGAGAAGAAGAGCCTTAGCATAATATTTCAAGAAATTTTTAAAGAAAACTGTCCAGATATCTTGGAGCAGAGAGCAAAGTAGAAATTGAAAAGCATCTACTTATCCTAAAAGAAGTTGCAAAATGAAAACTCTGAGGTATGTTATAGCCAAATGTCAAGGAGAAAATACTGCAAGCATCCAAAAGGAAAAAGAAAATCAAAATACAGTGAAGCCAAAGTTTGTATCACATAAGATTTAGGAGCTATCACCCTAAAAGATTCAAAGGCTTAGAATACGATGCTCTAAAAGCCAAAGGGTCTAGCAGTACAACCCAGAATAATTGACCTAACAAAACTGAGTATATAACTCTACAAGGGATAAAATAAACACTTAAAGAACCAGATAAATTATTCAATTAAATAAACCTTTACTCATTAAAATCATGTAAGTTTAAAAAAAAAAAAGAATGCAAACTTCTTCAGGGCAGAGATGATCTTAATTTTCTTTTTACATTTCCCAAGTTTACTATAGTGCTTGACATATAATAAGTGATTAATAAATATTTTTTCATTCATTCGTATGACCAGTGTACTATATGCCAAAATCTTTTTGGATTTTCACTCTCATTTACTGTGTTATGTTTAACTTCTATATTTATGTGAACTGAACATTTTTGGGGGTTCTCTGTAGAACTTATTTTCTCTCCAGTGTATGTTGGAGCATAAACTTCAATTATTTCAATAATGAGTCTCTTTGAAAAGAGTTATTATTTGCATTGTAGTATAAAATGATCAAGAATCTCATGAAATGGTTTTTCTGTTTGCTTTTAACTGCTTGACAAGACTATCTCTCACTATCCACCTCCGAGAAAGAATTCATGGGGTTTGCATGTATCAAATGTCATTCATGTTCATCTCTTTTATCTAGGGGTTTCCAAAGCCATTTTAGAAGCTGCTGGGCCCGATGTGGAATCAGAGTGTGCTACATTAGGTATAGTATGAATGCTTCTGTTGTAGTCATAATTCAGTGCAAGTGAAATAACTGGTAGTGAGAGGATGTGATATAGGTTGGAAACAAGTTGGAAATCCTTTGAGAGCCAGTATTGCATGAGAGAGGGGCCCTGAAGGTTGGATTATAATAATTTTCCTTTAAAACATGAGCTAGACTATAGTAGGCAACATCCACTCATACCCACAATGCTCCCTCTATCTCCCATTTCCCCTAGCAACCTAGTATCTAACAGTATCTAAAACTTCCACCATTACAGACTCTTCTTGGGGGTTAAAGACATTGTATAGATTGTTACCTCAAAAGGTATCAGATATTACAATAGTCTCAGATACTACAACAGTATAAATACTTAAAGTCAATATGAAGAGGTAAGAAAAATCTTGTCAATTCCAGTTGTCCATGTTGGTATCATAATATCAAAATTAAATAACACAGTCTTCTGTTAACAAATTAACAAACTTAACTGGTCTGGAGATGTGTTTGGGCGTTTCTTGGGAAGTACAGCAGGAAAATACATACTAATTTTTTGAGAGTAATTATGAAATGTTACCACAAGTGATCCTAGGAGATATCTATAGTAACCAAATTACTCAGCGCACTGCCACAGCCCTCCTCAGATCACCTCCCATGCTTTAGACTCAACCTTCAGAAAACTTAGGAGGGGGATATGGCATGGTCATTGTCTTTGGATATCTGAAGTCTTCCTATGTAGAAGAAGGATGTGACTCCATATAGTCCAAGAGGGAAAAACTTGGACCAATGGAGAGATGTTCCCACCATTAGATTGTGAGCTCCTTGAGGGCAATGGCTGTCTTGGTGGATACACTTCATTGTATCTGCTTATTGACTATGAGTATGACTATAGGGTCATAGATTTAGATGTAGAGTAAATAATAGCAGTCACCTAGTCCAACTTCTTTATTTTAACACATAAATAAGCTGAGACTAAGAGAGTTTAAATGACTTGCTCATAGTAATGGCATAAACAGTAATGAGGCTAAGTTTTCTGACTCTAAAGTCATTGTTCTTTCCACTATGCCACAATATAGTTACTAGATCTTTAGAGAAAACAATTTGGTCATAAAATTCTGGACTTAGCCCTGGAAGGAACCTCAAAGCCCATCTTGTCCACCACCTCTTAAGTTCAGATGACTAACTGGAGGCCCAGAGAGGTTCAGTGGCTTTCTCAAAGAACCCCAGGTGATGAGTACCACAGGTGGGATTTGTAACTAGATCCCTTGAATCCTAAGGCAGCACTCCTTCTAGTATACCATGTTGGAACTGATAAAAAAAAGAAAGAAAAGAAAGGGATTACTTTATAACTTAGTTGGCTTTCCATCACTAGAAATGTTTCAGTAGTCCATGATGCTTTGGAAGGTGTTTATGCATGGGACAGTATTGTACAATGTGACTCCCAAGGTATCTTTCATCTTTGAGATTCACTAAGAATATTAGATAATCAAAGGAGCTATGCAAATTGAGATTGTTGATTTCATGGCCTTCTTACCTAAATAAATTATCTCATATCCTCAGTTATCCAAAAGTTTCTCTTTAGCTAATGTTTCATACCTTTATGTCTTCTGTTCTCTAGCCGCGAATCATCCCAAAAATTTTATAATAACACAGGGTGGAAATCTAAGGTGCAAGAATATAATTCATGTTATTGGGGGAAATGAT
>JAQQSK010015630.1:0-10706 GCA_028658325.1 Potorous gilbertii
GTTAATTTTGCAAGAAATTACCTCTATTAATAATTATTCTCAGAAATAGAAGAGATAATTTAAGGAAATAACAGTAAATGCAACAATACAAAGCTACGTTTTGCACTATCTTTGTCTCTCTCTGTCTCCCTCTGTCTCTGATTCTGTTTCTCTCTTTATCTGTCTCTCTCCCTTTCTCTCACACACATGTGAACACACACGTGTATATTCAAGAGTGGTCAACATAATAGAGATTAAGACATTTATTATCATCCTGCAAAGAAGATTTGTTAGTCATTGGGGTATCATCATGAAAGTCAAATCATCAAAATTAGAGTAGAGAAGTATAAACTATTCTTGAGGCGTTGCAGACCAACAGTAATAAATGCAATGGAATTGAAGAAGGACAAGTATAGAAGAAACCACTAAAATTAAAATTACAATTAACGTGTTTTGTGACTTTGGAGAGAAAGTTTGAACTGAGTGATAAAGTCAGAGTAAAGATTGGAAAGAAATTTTAAAGGGAGTGCGAGAAGAGGAAGTGAAGGAAAAATACTGATGAATTTTTGTAGCAGTTTGGTTGCTAAAGGGAGAAAACATATAGGGTCACAAATTGAGAGAATGGCAAAATCAGGTGAAAATTTTTTCTTCAAATATGAGAATACTTGGATGTCACTGGAAGCAGCAAGGAAGGAGCCAATGGATGGAGAGAGTTTGAAAACTGTAGCAAGATACATTGATTTTAAGATCAAAATTTGGAGAAGACAGGAAGGCATGGAATTAAGACAACAAGTAAAGATTTTGGCCTAATTGGCCACATGATTATCCTGTTCTTGAGTAGCTGCAACAAAGGAGAAAAAGTGGGAAATAATATCTAGAGGACTGGAGATTTAGAGTAGAGGAGATGGAAAAATGAAAAGATTACTTTTTTAAGTATGAAAGTTTAGCATTGAAAGAGAGAGAGAGAGAGAGAGAGAGAGAGAATAATGATGGCAAGAAGTTGTGAGGTACCTAGGTGGTATAGCTCATAGAGAATAGCAACTGGAGTGAGGATGATTTGAGTTGAAATCTGTCTTAGCCACTCACCATCTGTGTGAACCTGATCATTCTGTTTAGACTCTTGCACCCTCAGTTTCTTCATCAGGAAGTAACAGGGACATTAATAGCAACTATATAACGGGATTATCATAAAGATCAAATGATAAAAGATATGCATAATGTTTTGCAAATCTTAACATCTTTATGAACTTTAGTGACTATTTTCATCAAAGGAGAGGAAATTATTTGCTGTAACTTCTATAGTATATTAAGTAAATTCAATTGCAGAAGAATAAAATTATTGTCTTTCAACAGTGAGAAATTTGATGTAATCTCATGAAAAATATATTATGATTGTAATAATGCACTTAACTGTTTTGAAATATTTTATTTCAAATTATTTTTAAAAAGCTAAGAAGGAAGATGTATGAAAAAATTAGAGTTAGAGTATGTCAAAGCCTGAGAGGAAACAGGAGAAGAGGGTAAGTACTTCCAGCACTGAGGGTAGATAAACCGGTTTCCTACAGAGTGAAATTGAGGAGAAATGATAGTAAAATTCAAATACAGTGAGGTAATTGAAGAAGTAGAAAAAGAAGAAGAAGAAGAAGAAGAAGCAAGGAGGGAGAAAGGGTGGAAGGAAAGAACAAAGGAAAAAAGGTGTGTCTCCTATTCAATGTGAGCTTAAGTTCTGGTGCTCAGGTTGGGCAGGACTGCCTCCCAGGCTCAGTTCCCTCAGGGGGTTTTTGCAGAGATGTTCAGTAATGGATCTGAGTTCCTGCCGGCTTGGCGAGCCCGGGTCTGCTGCTGTCCCTGTCTTTGCCACTGCCTCCCGAGGGGGCCTGAGTTATGGAGACACCCCGCTCCCCTCTCGGCCAGCCCAGAAGTCTCTCTCACTGACCTGTGCACCTTTGGGTGGAGGGACCTTCACAGCCGCCAGAGATTCCGTCTCTGAAGCTTTCTCGGATCTGATCCTCTCGGGGCCGTACAGCCAAGACAGGGCTGGGTTCCACTCATGTCCCGTGCACAACGGACCTTTGGGATCGGTTTTTCAGGGCTCTCTGGAACAGAAATCTCCTCCTCTCTGTCGCTGTGTGGCTTCTACTGCTCCAGAATTTGTTGGGAGCTCCTCTTTATAGGTAATTTATGGGCTGTGGGTTCGGAGTTAGCATATGTGAATCTACTCTACCATCTTCTCTTCATTTCTTCTAAAAATATTCAGATAATATTTCCTTTTCTTAGGTAAATTTGTGGAATGTTATTTAAGTTTTTTTTTTCTTTCTAGAATATCTGTTAATACTTGTGAACTTCTGTTAAACTGCGTTGTTCTTTATCTCTTTGTGCTTTGGACCCTTTTGTACCTCTGATGAAGTATATGGATTCCTCAGAATAATGATTTTAAATACATGAAATGATATATGTAAGATGACACAGTAAACCAATTGTATTTAAACAGTTATCAAAATAATAACTTCATGGGTACCAGGTTAAGAACCTTTGTCTAAACTCCTTACCTAGGGGCAAGTTTCAATTGAAAGAGTAGCCAAATTTTGTTTTGTGCAGTTTGAACTCATGTAGTCATCTGTTATAAATGCTGTTTTGAAAATGTTTCAGGAAAATGAAATAATAAATAAAAGACTAAACAAAGAAGCAAAATAAAAAAAGAATCTGGGGAAATAAAAAAGATGCATTCGAAAGCAAATTTGAATTCAGGAATCAGTTTGTTTGCTGTTATTTGATACCATCATTTTATTGTTTGACTGTCACATAAAAGATGATTTGAGATCAATGGTAAAGTAAATTACTGTAAATTAATTATCTTATAATTTTATCAAACTCAAAAATCTTAACTACAGCTTAACATTTATTTAGAAGGTGGATTGTGTATATAATGTTTAGCTTACATAAAAATGCCTTCACAGAAAGTTGATAGTCCCCCTAAGAGAGTATTTTTAATGACTGCTTAAAGGAAATCCCAAATGTAGTCATAAAGAGTTAGAAATGATTGAAAAAATGACTGAAAAACCAAGAACAAATTACTTTTGTCCAGTAGCAATGAAAACAGGCAAATAAGTGTATAGTTAACAAAAAAGATTAACTGACACATTACTTATAATATTTAACAGGTTGAAGAAAAAACATATTTTGTCATAGGTGCACTTACATTCTTTATGTAAAATCTAGGTGATGGTAATTGGTATCGTGTTTTAGTAAAGGAAGTATTACCAAAGGCAACTGTTAAAGTGCACTTTGTGGATTATGGAAACATTGAAGAGGTTACTACAGACAAATTTAGAAAGATGTCATCCAAGTTCTTAAAACTTCCATATCTAGGAATCCAATGATGGCTCATAGGTAGGTAAGGGAATATAAAATTATTTTAATAATAAAAGTAGTTAGAAAGATATGATTATTAAACAATACTAAATGTAAAGACATCACATTTAATTTTTTTTTTTGTTCAGATGAGATACAATGTAAAATGGAGGGTTGATGAATGGGAGGCATGCATTAGCAATTAGAGAGGGTTAGAGTAGATTTTAGTTACAGCAGAAATAGTTCATGACTGGGACAAAACTCAGTGCCTTTTCAGCATAAAAGAGTCGGCCTGCTTTTATGCTGATGAAATAGTTTTTGGGAACCTAGAGTCTCCTGTTTGCCAAAAAATGTCATTGAATTATGGAATCAACTTCTTATTTTTATTCCTAATGAATTAAATTTCCTAAATTCTATTTTTGAGAAACCAAAGTACTTTAAACTGAATTAATATCTTCATTGTATAAAGGTCCAGAAGGTTGAATGTACCAAATGAAATCTGTTTTTTATGCTGTGGTTAGGACTAACAAATTCTAATATGGTAAATTTCTATTTATATGGAAGAACAAAATGCTTAGATAACCAGGACTTTGCTCTTTTACAATACTAAATCGTGGTAATTGGTATTTATAATGGTGACACAGACTTTCAGAATCATGAACTAAATAAAAGCTGTATGATTCTCATGGTACTTGAATGATGAATTTTTTATGTTTACTGAACTTTGCTGTCCCCACAAGATAATCAGCTGTTATCCCTTTCCTCTTTCAGCTGACCTTAAAAAACCCTCTGTTAGTAGTGAGTCCCATCACTACTTCTCTCATTCACTTCTCAACTGTATGCGATATGGTTTCTGATCTCCCACTTGTTCGAAACTACTTTCTTCAGAGTAACCAGTTAGCTCTTCTTAATTACCAAACCTTATGGTCTTTTAAAAATGCTTCTTGAAAGCATTGTGTAATGGTGATCATTTCTCCTTTATAGGTTTTTATGACACAAAGATTTTTTAGTTCTCCTCCTATGCCTATCTGATCATTTATCATTCTTCTTACTTGCTACATTTTCACCCATGTCACCCTCACTAGCCGTGGGTTTTCTCTGAAATCCCTTTCCTAGGCCTTCTTCTCTTTGTCCATATATTCTCATTTGATTATCTCATCAGCTTTCGTAGATGGCACATAGCTATCTCCAATTCAGTTACTTGGCCATCTTGGACCTTCATTACTCCAGTCATACAGATTTGCAACTTCAGTATTATGCTCAACTCAAGTGTATCTCACCCCATATTCTCAAATGTTTGCCAAATTTGTTCCTATGCCCCACCCCCAGCACAGATTTTACCTGATGCTTCTCGTTATTCATACAACCCACCACTTAATTGAAACTTGCATTACCTACTGTCTGAACTATTGCAAAAGCATCCTAATTGACCTCCCTGATGCAAATCTCTCCCCATTCTAATCCATCTTCCACACACCTGCTAGTGATTGATATTCCTTTTTTAATTTTATTTGCCCCAAAAAACTCAATTTCATTTTCAGTTCCAAAGTCTCTCCTTTCTCCCTCCTCCACTTATTAGAAAGAAAGAAAAACAAAGCATCTGGAAAATATGTGTAGTCACACAAAATAAATTTCTGCATTTCTCATGTTCCAAATTAAACAGAAAAAGAAGAAATTATACTTCAGTCTGTACTCTGAGTCTATTGGGTATGTGAAATTATGATTGGTCATAATATTGATGATCTATTAAATCATTTCAAAGTGATTATCTTTATAATACTGTTTTTACTATAAAAACTGTTCTCCTGTTTCTGCTCACTTTACAATATATCACTTAATACAATTCTTTCTAGATGTTTTCCGAAGTAATTTTTCTTATAGGTCAGATCATGTCACTCCCTGCTGTAACTCCATTGACTCCCTATTGAAGAACTAGTTATAATTCACTTAATTCATGTAATATAGCATGTTGCATGTTAATACTAATATCAAATACATAAATTCCTCGGTCATTTAAAGCCTCCAAAACATGACTTCTTCCGAAAGGAAAGGGTAGAATGGGGTAATTTATCTTACATAAAAGAGGCAAGGAAAAGCTTTGATAACGGAGCAGAAGAAAAGGGAGGTGAGGGGAAGTGAGTGAACTTTACTCTCATCAAAGTTGACTCAAAGAAGCAATAACATACACATCCAATTGAGTATGTATGGACATCTTACCCTCAAATACAGTAAGAGAGGAAGGGGATAAGACACAAGGGAATGATAGGGAAAGCACATTGAGGAAGTGAGAGGGTGAAAAGACAGAGAGAATAGAATAAATGGAGGAGGTGGGGTAGGATAGAGGGAAATACAGTTAGTAAAAGTAATTATGAAAAATAATGCATGCTTCTCTCATAAAGGCCTCATTTCTCAAATATATAGAGAATTGAGTCACATTTATAAACATAAGAACCATTTAGACATGATCAGTTTTCAGGTGATATATCTATAACCACATGAAAAACCTTCCAATTTGCTACTGATTGGATAAATGCAAATTGAAACAATTCTGAGGATTTACCTCATACTTAAAGGTAATACGACAGAAAAGGTAAATGAAAAATGTTGGAGGGAAGGTGGGAAAAATGAGACATTAATGTACTGTGACTTGAGATGTCAACTGATTTGGCCATTCTGTAGAATGATTTGGAACCCCAAAGGGCTGTGAAACCATGCACACCCTATGACTTAGCAATAACAATATTATAGCTGTATTCTAAAAGAGATTAAAAAATGGAAAAAGACCTATGTTTATAAAGATCTATATTTGTAGCAGATCATTTCTAGGGGCAAAGAATTAGAAATTGAAGGGATGCCCATCAACTGGGGAATGGCTGAACCTGCTGTGGTATGAGATTTTGATGGAATACTATTGTACTATAAGAAATGATGAGCAGGGTGGTCTCAGAAAAACCTGGAAAGACTTGCATGGGCTGATGCAAAGGCAAATGTACTGTGCACGAAGTAACAGCAGTACTGTAAGATGATCAGCAGATAATGCTATTCTTAGCAATACAATGATCCAAGACAACTGTGAAGGACTTATGACGAAAAATGCTATCCATCTCCACAGAAAGAACTAGTAGTATCTGGATACAGATTGAAGCATACGTTTTTTAACTTTATTTTTGGTGAAATTTTTTGTCTACATTTTCTTTCACAATATGACTACTGTGGATACATTTTGCATGACTGTAAATGTATAACCTATATTTAAGTAACTGCCTTCTCAATGGGGAGGGTGAGTAAGGAGGGAGCAAGGGAGAGAATCTGGAACTCAAAATTTTAAACAAATGTGAATTTTTTTTTTAACTGGGGGGAAATTAATTAATTTAAAAAAACCACCGAACTTGCCCACCTCCTATCCTTCTAGCTTCATTACGCATCACTCTTTTCTTGCCGTTCTTTTTATTGGCTGTGCCTCACGCCCAGAACACTTTCTCTTTGTGACCATCATCTGGCAGAATCCCTTACGTCCCTGAATTCTCAAATCAGACACCGACTTTTTTATGAAAACTTTCGTGATCTCTGCAGCTACTAGTACTCTCCCAAATTTTGTTTTACTTATTTTGTATTAATACTGTCTATACATTTAATGCTCTTGTCTTTCTCAGTAGAATGTAAATTCCCTGAGGACAAGGATTAGTCTATTCTTCCCTGGTATCCTCAACTCTTGGCAAATGGCAAGGTTCCCTACTGGATATTTAAATGAATTCCTCATCACAGTCTACCTATCCTGTGAATGAACCAAGTTATCAGTCAAGTATGTTCATAGTTTTACTAATGTCTTTGTTGAATTTAGACAATTTCCCATTTAGTACTCCACTATATATTCTATTAAGAGTTACTAATTTAATATTTACTTACCACTAATTTCTCTCAAGTCACTGGGTGGATCTGTAGTCCGCATCTTGCCTTCTCCTACAGCAAAGCCGACTTCGATGAGGATTTTAGAAACACTGACGCTGGGTTTAACTGACTTATCTATAAGCTCCACTACAAACTCTTTTCCTTCTTGTAAACAACTTTCACCGTAATCATCTTGTTTCATATTGTTTCATGAGACAAATTGCCTCTGGTGACCAGATTCCTGATGATGGTTTCATTCCTTAAAACAGTTATTTTTAAAACATTAGTTAAGTTTCTCAAAGCAATAATTCAACAACAGAGCATAGAACCAAAATAAAATATATTAAACAATGAGTTTTAAATTTTAATACTTACTTTTAAATTGAGTAAAATTTATCCTTTTATAGTAATTATAGTATAAATCTCACATTCCCTCTTGTAATATTTTCAATGTCCAAGAAAAAACTTTGGTCTTTAATCTATAAAGTTCCATATGATAATATTTTAGTCTGAACGCTAAAATGTTATAAAAATGTTTAACTACTTTATACCTGCCAAGATATACTTCATGGCCTGCATTGGCAATTCTAATAATTTTGGTGCTATGAGACAAAGTCTATTCAATTTAAGGATTTCAAAATTTCCATAATCTACTTAGCCCACTAAAGCAGACTCTTCAGAAGCATATGCCAGAACTGAGGCATGGTACCACCAATTATCCTCTGAAAAATATACATGAACACACACATATATAAGTATATATGTGTGTATATACATATGTTAGAACTAAAATATTTTTATAACATTTATGTTAACACACTTAATATTAAATGTATTTTAAGAAATCTGGAAATCTGTTTTAACAGAACTAGCACATCTCCTTTTTAACCACCACTTCCTAAAATGCAGTATTTTGCCAAGATGTCTTGAAGTACTTTCATTTCAGAGGTTCTATGAACTCTGTTATGTAAAAATTCTTTAGATTCAATTAATAAACAATTCTTTACTACATACTACAATGTGCCCAAAAGAAACTCATTTTAGTGGTAAGTGTACAGCAAATTATATCCCAAAAATAAAGAACTCTGCAATAGAAAAAGTCTTCCTCTATCCAAATCTCCACAAGAAAAAAATGGCTCTAATTCCGAAGGTGATAACTGAATCGTTCTGCTCCCGGCATTCCCTCTGACCATTGTCCGTGCCTGGATCTCTCTCCTTCCTCACCTCCAACTCTTGGCTTCCTTCTGATCTTTACTCAACTCCCACTTTCAGCAGGAAGTCTTTACCTTGGAGCCTTCCCTATGAGATCATCCCCAGTTCATCCAATATATATATATATATATCTTGTTTGCACAGTTGTTTGTTCCTTGAGAGTAAGGACTATTTTCTGTCTTTTTCGTCTCCAGTTTTTAGCACAGTGACAAGCACAGAGTAGACACTTAACAACTACTGTCTTGACTGACTTCAGAAAGCTTAAAAATAAATGGCACATCCAAGATATGGCTATGATATAATAAATTATATAGAGCAATTTAAGTGCAGATTGTGAGTCCACTGTTAGAAGAAATGGTGGTGAGGGAACTTCTTTCACCAGTACAGATATTCAAATTGGAAAGTTGCCTGTATCAACTGAAGTTGAGTGACTTGCCTAGAGTTCTAGCCACTCAGACCAAGACTTGGGACACAAGTTTTCCTAACTCTGAGGCCAGTTTTCTACACAGTCAACTCCTGTGCTTCTTTTCTACAATAAAACAGTACTGAAAAGACTTGACTTAGTAACTCACTTTTTGACATCTCAGAAAAGTTCATAACTCTATAAACATTAAATTTTGACTTCATGAGAAACACTGACTACTCTTTAGAAAATTTAAACTGTTTTCATTTTCTCAATTATATGTAAAACAATTTTAACATGTTTTTGAACCTTTTAAAACTTTAAAACTCTCTTCAACCCTTGTGAGAAAGCAATCAATTTGATATAAACTATACATGTACAGTGATGCAAAACATTTCCATATTAGCCATTTTGCGGTAGAAAACTGACCAAAAAATAACCCAAAGAAAAATAAAGTGAAAAAAGTGTACTTTGATCTGCATTCAGACTTCATCAATTCATTCTCTGGATGTGGACATAATCCTTCATCCTAAATCCTTCAGAATTGTCTTGTATCATTTATTGTTAAGAAGCGTTAAGTCATTCACATTGGTCATCATACAATAATGGTGTTGCAACATACAATGTTCACCTGGTTCTATTTACTCCATTCTATATTCATTCAGCCAAGTTTTCTCAGGTTTTTCTGAAAGCAAGGCAATCAATTTTTTAAAGCATGATAGCATTCTGTCACAATTATATACCACAACTTTTTCAGCCATTCTACAAATGATGGCTATCCCCTCGATTTCCAATTCTTTGCCACCACAAAAAGAGCAGCTATTTTTATGCACTCTAGGTGCTTTTTGTTTTATTTCTTTGGGATACAGACCTAATAGTGGCATTGCTGGGTCAAAGGGTATTCATGGTTTTATAGCCCTTTGGTCATAGTTCCAAATTGCTCTCCAGAATGGTTAGATCAGTTCACAATTCTACCAACAGTGCATTAACAACCCAGCTTTCCCATATCCTCGCAATCATTTATCATTTTCTTTTTCTGTCTTATTAAATAGCTGTGAGGTGTGTACCACCGAGTTGTTTTAATGTGCATTTTTCTACCCAATAGCGAGGTAGATATAGCACTTTATATGACTACATATAGCTGTGTTTTTAATCAGCATACTGTTCATACCCTTTGATTATCAATTGAATAAAGACTCATATTCTTATAAATTGGCCTCAGTTCTCTGTATAGTTCAGATATAAGGCCTTAATCATAGAGGCTTGCTATAAAATTCCACACACACTATTTTCTGCTTTCCTTCTAATCTTAGCAGCGTCTGTTTCGTTTGTGCAAAACCTTTTGAATTCAATGTAATAAAAATGATCCACTTTATATAGTACAATGCTGTGTTACTTGGTTATAAGTTCTTCCCTTACCCATAGATTTGACAGGTAAACTATTCTATGTTTCGCTAATTTGATCATGGTATTACTGTTTGGGTCCAATTTTGATCTTATGTTGGCACATGGCGTGAAATATTGGTTTTTACCCTATTTCTGCCAAACTTTTCTTGTTTTCCAATCAAATTTTGTCAAATAGTGAATTCTTGTCCTAAAAGCTTAGATCTTTGAGTTTTTCAAACACTAGATAATTATGATTATTTAGTGTATTGTGTACTAAATTTATTCCGCTAATCCACTGATCTAGTTCTTAGCCAGTACCAGATTGTTTTGATAATAATCACTGTATAATACATATTGATTTCTGATACTGCTAGGCTACCTTCCTACACATTTTTCATTTATTATTTGGATATTCTTGATCTTTTGTCCATTCAGGGGAATTTGATTATTTTTTATAGTTTATCATCAGTGGCAGTGTCCTATTACT
>JAQQSK010015631.1:0-10705 GCA_028658325.1 Potorous gilbertii
GGGTATTTTTTCTTTTGCATTTGTTGTCACATTTACTTTAACAATCAGCCAGGGAGCTGTAGTATTGACATTTTAATACATTTGATGTAGATTACAACTTATTTAATATATAGTCTCAGACTTTCCTGGGTGACTTGCTCCAAGTCACTCAGCTAGTAAATGTCAGAAGCAAAATTTGAACCCAGCGATTCCTGACAGCAGTTCTCTCTCTACTCTATTATATCATTTTGGCAGGATGAAAAGATCTCGAGTCTAAGATCAGAATCAGGAAATCTCTAGTTCATTAAGAAAAAAACTCTTTTCCTATACTATGACTTATCCAAAGCACATAAAGTATACCAAATTTAAAATATTTTGTATTGCAAAGGAAAGCGTATTTTTGATGTTCTTATGAAATTAGATATCAATATTCAGCATGTTAACTTCAAATATTTGCTGTTATTACAGGTGGAATCTCCACCAGAGTGTAACAGAATTTACGTTGCAGAAAAACCAAATTGAATACTGTCCATTTCTATTACAGCTTTTGACTACAGAAAAACCACTTGGCAACCAAAATACTCTAATATTTCAGCTATACTTTTCTATTTCATATTTCTTAAAATCTTCAATTTGTGGATTTTGTTAAAACTTAAATACCACCTTGTTGTCTCTTTTCTCCATCTTACTGTCTTCAACTTTTTGTCTCACTGTTCTATTTCCCTCATTCCCTCTTTACTAAACTGAGAGGTTAAAAGAGGGAAGGCCAGGTCATCCAACTCAAAACTGAATCTAAAGAATCATAAAATAGCACAAACTTTAAAATATTCACCTTGCTCCTCTAATCTTTAAATTCAGGAGGACAATGGATAGGGTTAGATCAGGACAATTTGATGCCTTAAAGGATTTACCAATGGATGTCTTGGAAGTAAAACCTTAAAGAATGAATTTTTCTGTGCCATCAGGCAATCAACAGACTTTGAATTCTCTGCTTCTATATAACAAATTGAACTTTTTTTGTAACATTATACTATAGCTGGTACGTGTATGTATGTAAATATACCCATGGTATAAATGTATAGCAGATACATATATGCACCAAATAAATTTTTATATATTTTCTTGGTGTATATATAAGAGGCTGCCTTGTATTTTTCTCTTTTTCACACTTTAAATTGTCTCTTTCTTTCCAAGTAGACTTTCCAGGACCATGTCTTATACTTATTCTTATTCCATAAGGCAACCTCTAGAAAAGCTCAGGGTACATAGTAGTCCAATAATTGTTGACAGAATTATTAAACATTGGCATTAATGGCTCCACATTGCATCGGTGGCTCTTCAAACTACATTAGTGACTCCAATTTAAAGATGCAAAGTGAAAATATTCAACAGAAGGCCCAGTTAATTCCTACCTGATCTAATAAAGCAGTTTCACATGCTTCATATTAGATTATATAAAGTATGTTTCTCTGGTTATTGAAACACCAGTGTCAAATGACAAGAGGTGGAAGTAGAAGGCAATATTTCATAAATGACTCAACTTATATATAGATAGATATGCAAACATATATACACACATGTACATGTGCGTGTGACTGGTCAAGTCTTTACTATCCATGATAATAGAAGTGAGCAGTGTCATAGATATTCCCAAATGATGGTTTGGAAAAAATATATATATATATTTTTTCTTCCACAGTGTGTTTGCACTTGCAATTAAATTGTGATTTTAAAAATATTCTCCTAGGAATTCACGATAAATACTCATGACATAAAACTATAAAGGCCTGATTATCCAACTTTACTATCATGCTCCCCTACACAGGAGCAAGACTGTCTCTGCAAAACAGCTAGCCTCTTACTTCCCTAGAACATGGAAATAATTATCTGAGTTTTGAAGGCCCGCTTTTCCCTGCTCGTTCGTCCTCTATGAATAGAGTAGACAAATTTATCATCTATGTTGACAATTTAATAATTAATTAAATTAACAATAATACAATTTATCATAGTAATAATATTCGATAAAATTTCCAAGGCAAGATTCTTCAAGATGAAGATTCGAAATGCCTTTGGAAGAAAAGAGATTTCACTGGACACATTTTTATTGAAACAAGACTTTCATAGTAGTCTCATTTTATGAACACTGTATTCTACTTCCATATTTCCTTCAGAAGTGGGTCTCCTTTTCATTATCTTAAAACCAAAATACATTCAACAAAACACCTGAACTCCAAAAACCAAACCGTTAAACCCTAAACAATCAAACAAGTGCTCTTTGTAGTATCAGGTCAGCTCTCAGTAGACAGTTATCACCACCAGAACAGACATTTGCAAAATTGACTGTAACAAGGTTCGTAGCCTAGAGAGCTATAATGAGACTGTATACAAGCTTCAACAAACTATATGTGTACACACATAAGTGGAATACCAAATGTTAGAGCTGAAAGGAACCTTAAAGATACAGTAGACCAACCCCTTTATTTTAGACAAGGGGAGTCTAAGACCCAGAGATTTTCTTACAAATCTAATAATGAGTCATTTTTCAAGCCTCAACAGAGAATTCGATGTTCCACATATTAGTAAACTAGTTTTCAAGATAGTGTTTGAAAGAATTAGACTATGAAAGATTATGCTAATTTTTAAACAGCCAATATATGTCACTCAACCAAAGTGACTGTCATTGAGTAGTGAATAAACATCAATCCTCAAAGCCAGGAAGATATGAGTTCAAACTTTCCCCTGCCACACACACTTGTGCAAGTGCAAACAAGTCTCTTAGCTTCTTGGTTCTCTAAGTAACCAGGTCATTAAATTGCAGAGATTAGGTCTAACTACACTGGTACAGGAAGTTTCCTCACCTATGAATTCCTGTTACCAATGAAATTACAGGTCTGTTTCCTATTTAGAGAGTTCTTTTGACCATTGGGACCTTAACCTTCCATTTCTCCCTACAAAACTAAGTTTTCCATATATACATATATATATATATATATATATATATATATATATAGGGTGGTTACATAAAAACCTATTTCATACTATAAAGAAGCTAAGAAATTATGAGTACTTGACAACAGAACAGGAAGTCCAATTTTCTCTAATACTAAAATTATAGTAGAATGGAAACCACACAGAAAGAATATACATATGGCTTGAGCAGAGGACCTGAACCAAGTATTTTGTTTAGGAAAAAGAATAGAAAGGGACTGTGCAAATATAATTTTTCCTAATTCATATTCAGTGGCAATATATTTTTGCTCATGAGGGAATCATAATCAAAATCATCCAACTAAGAAAAGATCCTAATCTCAGGTATATCAGATAGAGGAATTTGGTATAAGTTCAAACAGAAGTATCGTCAAAAATGGAGAGATCCGTGATACTATATTATTTGTTGGCAATTAACCAACTACTCTCAGATCAATGAGAAGTATAGATTACAGCCTCCCAATTTTCATTCTGAAAAATAACATGACTGTTGAAGGTGCTTTTACTAAACAAAAAAGTTTGCCACTCCACGGCAACAATCTATTAAAAGCCAAAAGTGTTAGACATTTTTAGCAGGGAAGCAAACACCTTTAAAATAAAAAGTGAAAATTTTGTTTTCATTAAATATATGAAGCACAACCTTCATTGACTTGTTCTACCAGGGGCATTTCAATAAACACTAAGTCTTCACGGTAGAATATTTTGTGGCTCTAATCCACAGAATCGTGTTAAGAGGCAAGACAGGATATAAAGGTCATCATAGCACTTTTAGAAATTCAAACTCAGTTCCAGAATAGGTCCATTTATATCTAATTCCCTTATACAGTAGGTGTTATTTCAATGAAATTCCATTTAAATGTTAAGGCAGCAGACAGTACCCCTGAAAAACAATTAAGTATGAGAAATTTGATTTTAAATTATGATAATTATATTATCAAAATCAAAACTTCACTGAGTAAATTTGTTTTAGCTTTTAAGGAATCTCAAAACAACCTACTTACTTGGTACTACTAAATTCAACTACTGAAGGGTTCCTATTTACAGGTCATATTTATGTTTGTAATTGACTTTTGGAGTGTCCTAGAGGACAGTGACTGAAGAGGTTTGGAAGAAGGCTCCAGCCACAGGATCTCTGGAAACTATATTCACATATGTGCATGCATGCCTTTGTGCCTTTGTGTGTGTGTGTGCACGCGCGCACACACGTGCATTTTCCTAGCACAGAAAAGACTCTGGAAGTATGGTATAGTGGGAAAACCCAACAACTAGAAGTCAGGAGACCCAGAGTCTAGTATCTGTCATTTACTAGCCATGTGATTTTGGGCAAGGCATTTTCTTTCTCTGGAGTCTCAGTAAAATGAGAGAGTGAGCTTTAAAGTTCCATCTAGTTCCAACATTTCCTAATTCAGCGACTGATGAAAGGCTAACATTTACAAATGTAGATAAGTTAGTTGATTTTGACCAACCTCCCATTAGTCCCATGGCATAAGCAAGACCTTCTTTAACTTTCATTGATTTTTAATACCTATTAGAAAATTGATGCTAATACACCAATAAGCAGAGAAATCAGCTATTTAACGAGTTATTTTAGAAAGTATATATCATTAAAGCAATCAATGAACTTAATGCAAATATGGTTCAAAATTCTAGCTCTACAAAGAACTTCAAATCACAAATATCTATTAAACTAGTGCAGTCACTGAGTGAATTGGTCTCTCAGCTAAAACACATTCTATCCCATGAACTACTTTTGACTGTATTATTCTGTTAGTGATACTACTAGTTTTAAAAAGGATATAACTTTCTGGAAAACAATTGACTCTAACATAGTGGGCTTTAGCCCAGAAACAGCTGAACACAGTTCCTCAACTATGCAACTAATTACTTGTTCTTTTATTTTGTTCTTAAATTTATAATGCCCTTTTGACCTTAAAATCTAGGAAATTTTTTTCACCTTTCATCTTTTCTAATTCAAATTAATGTAGACTTTCCAAGATAAATTATCTACAGCCAAAGATCTAAGTCACCAATGCCAATCGTGATATTTGCAATCAGAAAACTTGGCCTACAGTTCAATCTCTGTTTGCCTGTTGTGTGTCCTTAAGTCAATCACTTACTCCTTTGAAGTTTATTCCTTCATAAGTACAATCAATATGATACTTGCACTAACTATCTCACAGTCACTGGTGAAGAAACTTCTTTGTAAACCTAAAAGCAATACATAATTATTTTTTAAAAATGCTACATAAATAAATAGATCAAGGCTAATTGTGACCCTAAAAAAATTTTGCATTATATTTTGAAGGATGATGTTTGCTTCTCTTGTCCTGGCTACCCCCTACAGAATATTTATAGTCATTTATGCTTTTAAATCAACTAATTATCCCGTGAGATTAATTAAAGGGCCTGTACGACGTTAGCTTCTTTTTTATTTTGTAATACTCCTAACAATCCATTTCTTCCAGGAGAAACTGAAGTGTGATTTCCCTGGGGATCAAATTGCTAATCTCATATATGTTATTATTAAATATTCATCTCATTAAAATCCTAATCTCTGGATCTAACCGAAACAGAAAAGCGCAGTCTTGCCAAGTCCTAAGCTCTAAGCAGAACCAACCTTTTAAACCCAATACACCTAGCTAATGGCTTAAGTCTAAGTAATTTCAGATCCTGAAGTTAACCCATATTGATATGATGTAACTGCAGTGACATTTTCAAAGTTTCCAAACCAATCCCAAGGTACTCACCCATCAGGATTTTTTTCTCAGGACTGAACATTTGAACTTCCCTCAATGATCTAGTTAGTTAGTTAGAATTAAAAGGTAAGATGTGAAAAGACATCACATTTGAGGGCATTTTCTGTTCCAGAAATGGGAAGAAGTAAACTGTTGATCCAGAGAGCTCATTTCAACTTGAAACCTAATCCTAATTTTGGATTTCGACATCTCTCTAATTGGAGAACTAACTAACTTATGTCCTTCAATGGGGGCATTGTATAAATGTAGATGGAGCTCAATAAACCTATACTCTGTTATGGATTAATAGATATTATAAAGTCCTTTTTTTTAGCACTTCTACAATATTTGGCACTCTCTGTTTTATGTAGCAATACTTAGAGGAGCCTTCTGTTTCTTTATAAATCACGGATGTCCATATGTCATTGTTTACTGGGAAATTTTGTAAAGTTCTCATATATTTTCAATAAAGTCCTTAAACACTTTCCTAAAGTCTAATGCTTTGTGCTTGCTTAAAACATCTTGTAGTTAAAGTATTTTTTCTTCTGCCAAATTTTTAAAAAGAACACCGTACACCTTTCTTTTAAATGCATATCAGAACTTAAGCAAAGGAAAAGTTAATACGTTGACAATGATTCACCTGTCAAAGTTGTCTCAAACATAAAGTCAGATCCTTTTTGGATCCTTAATGTCAATATCTCTAAAATTTTTTTGTTATGGCACTTAGGATTCTACTATTACCACTACCAGTTTTGCAGGGTCATGAGATAAAACCAGTTTTAGAAATTGCTATGAATATTTAATGTTAGAGAGGCAGCTTGGCCAGGAAGGTAAGACTACTAACCTTGAAGCTAGGAAGCCAGGAGTTCAAAACTCCCCTCTGATACAGAACACGTATGTGACCCTGTAAGACCCTGGGCAAGTTCTTTGACATCATTGGCGTCAACTCAATAGAAGGGGTGGGGGGCAATAATCCACACATGAGAATCCCAGCTCTGCAAATTGACTTACTTTTAAAATGTAAATCTATGTGTTTTATTGTATTTTGATTTATTTTGTTAAATAATTTCCCAATGATATTTTCATCTGTTTGGGGCAGCACCCCATACGTGGCCAGCAAGCCATTTACTTGACACCTCTGCTCTAGGTAACTACAAATTTCAAAGACATTGCGAGTGTGAATTAGGGGAGAAATCTCCTCATCTGGGACTTCCTTCTCAGGAAATAACAAGTGATCCCTTAATGAAATAATAGTAAGTTCAGTCCCTTTTCTCCTATGCATGTGCAATTAGGTTCTGAGTCTCATTTCACCAAAATGTGACTTATGATTAAGTTTCGTATACATATGCTCTAATTTTTTCGAGATTTCCAAAATTCTTCTTTCCAATATACATTGTTTAGTTTTCTTATGAAACAGGGTAACATTTTTTTTTTGTTACATGTAGTCATATAGACTGTGAAATGCCTTTAGTTAGCATTATGAACTGATAAAGTTAAAAATAATGAAATTCAAGGCAACATTGGCAGACACCCAAGTTCATTAGCACTTACAAAAATCTCTTTAATCCAACAGGACTTTTAGTTCATCAGGATTCTGAAGAGGCTACAACAAAGTCCTGTTCCTTCCAACTCACAAAGACTTACAGTTAACTAACATTATTTGATTAGGAAGGTGGTGGTTCCTAAGTTCAATCAAGGTCTTTGAAGTGACCGATCTTTAGATGTATAAGTAACCCTGAGAGAACTGCATTATGCTTCCTACAAGAAATATTTGTATTTCAGCTATTCTTGTGACTGATTTCAGGTTATTTTGTTTTTAATTGGCAAGAGGTATAGGGACTGGACTTGCAATAGCAATAGTATAGGGTACTCTCAGGTTAGGGAAATTCTTCCAGAGATGCAGGACAGCACTATCGCTGCAACTTGTAGTCTTAGAGAGTTTCCTACAGAACTGAGAAGTTCAGTAAGGCCCCAGGATCACATGGTCAGTATGTGTCTGAGGATGGCTCAGTTATTCTTAGCTCCAAGGACAACCCAGAGTTAATAAAATTTTTTCAAGTTTGAGACAGCTATGAAATGATTCTATCTGGCAAGGTAAATGATACATAAGTGAAGGAGACTAGATACTTCTCTTCCAGAGATTGACTGATTTCATATTAGTCTGTCATTCCACTAAATTATAAAGACAAAAATTTTGTATAAACAAAGTTATTATGCATTCTAATACTAAGCTTATACCTACCATTCTGCATTTAGGATTTTTTGTTATGTGGAAATCTCTATCAAGAAGCTTTTTGATATTCTAGGAAATATCATACACTAATAGGAAGGTAGAAAAATTACTTTTGGATTTTGTTAAAAAGCGATTTGACCGGCTATCTTTAGTCTACAAAATTTAATCATTTCTTGTCATTATCAATTGTATGCTCACAAATATAAATATAAAAATTATCAAGTATTTGAAATGCATGGTCACTTAAAGTTACCAAAATCAAAACTTAAAAAAAAACCAAACTGTCCCTAAATAATTACTGGTTAGAGTACCCATCATTACCAACTGACTGCCATTTACCCCTACCTAATTCCCATTCAATATGGCGCTTTTTTAAGATGATATGAGCCCAGTACCATGAAATTTATACCTAGTCATTGATCTTAACAGACAACCAGCTTCTATGGCCAAAAAGTCAAGAATAAAATCTTGGCCTTTAAATACCATCTCACAACTCTAGCTGTGACCAAGATTTAAATATTTGTATCAATTAATCTTATACATCTGATTACTGAAGCCTCATTTTGAAATACGGCCTGGAATATTTTGTAAATGGCCAATGTGGGGAATTCGTTTTACTTGATTATGTATATTTGTTACAAAGGCTTTGTTTTGTTTTATTTTTAATGATGGGGAGAGGAGTGAAAAAGAGAAAAAAAAAGATTTTTGTTCATTGAAAAAATAAATTAAATATTTTATAGTCTCCTATTTTTGGAATCTGTGCAAAAGCTTTGTTGACAAATAATAGTTGTTTGCAAAATGACTGATTTCAAAGGGGATAGATACTAAGATATTTCATTATGGCCTTTAAACAAAATAATACACTATTATTTTGACAGGAGGGTTAAACTAAAGACTGAAATTTAAATATTGGAATTGATTATCAAAATTTGTCAAATAAACTTAAGTGGAAGGGACTGAAAATTGACTTCTATAAATTGAAAAATAAAACAAATTTAAATTAACATCTTGGAATTTGTTGGTAAAATACCTAAACTGGGAGTAAAGGTGGAAACATTATTGTATATGCTATTCCTGTAAGATTTGCATTGAATATGAATTTGTACAAACCCGTTTTTGCTGAAACTTAGTGTGTTATCTCATTAGCGATAGGAATGGTTACAAATGTTTTACCGGCTCTTATTCTTTCTAGTTTGCTTTCCTTCTCTCACAACTACCCAATCATTCCATTATAAATAAAGACCTTCAAAGTCTTTGTTTGACCAGCTGTCCGTGAAAATCTACAGCATACAGAAGCATGACTGCCCAGGTTTTCCTTAAACGTCCTATTTTGTACTCGTTCTTTTTATTTGACTAGCCAACAAAAATTATAAATGCCATTTTCTCATGTTTAATCAAAAAAGACTTCCTCATGTTAATTAAAAGCATCTGGCAGTAGCATAAGATTGTGAAGGTTTCTGATATTTGCTTAGCATCCACTTCTTATAACCTCTGGGAATGAAGATGTCATGCTAAGATGACAGCTATGAATACACTTGGAAAAGTTCTCTAATAAAAAGAAAGCAGCCCATGTATCAGTCCATTCTCTAGCATCTCTCAGAACGGAAACAATTTTCATTCTGTACCACTACTGCTATACCTGACCATCAAGTAACCAGGAAATCAAGCCATTTCCCCATACAAATGAGTTTTTAAAACACAGCAATGAAAGGGGCAAGCCATTGGAATCCATTCAAAAAGAGGCTGCCTACTCAATATTCAACTGACTAATATAATAATATTTCTATTCTTCTCAACTGAATATTGAGCAGGCAGCCTCTTTTCGAATGGATTCCAATGACTTGTTCCTTCCATTGCTGTGTTTTGAAAGATTAGGTGGGGAAAAGAGGAAAGATGCTTTGCAAACACAGTACCTAGTATACACTAAGGTGCCTAATAAATGTTTTCTCTAATCAAATGTGAAAGACTCCTTTGGTTGCCTGTTCCTCCTCACACCTAATGATTTATATAAAGGATAAGTTGCCTACAGTAGCTATTAGAAAGTCACTCTTAAAAATCCAAAAATGGGTATTTTATTCTTTAAAAATCTTACTCAAGGAGACCTGGAGATAGAAGAATGAATTGAGTGTTGACCCCAGATGGCAGTGCCAACATACCCTATGATAAAACTAGATTTTAAACAAATAAACAGCTTGTTTTAAGTTGCAAATCATAATAAAAAACTGACCTAGTTACTTTATCTTTTGCTTTACTCACCTTTGTACCATTCCCTACATTGATATATACTATTTAGCCTGATGTACAGAACGTCTGGGAGTGGTTGTTTTTCCTTGATTGAATTATAATTTAACTTTTTTAAATTTATAAAAAATTAAATTTTAAAATTTAAAGTTGCTGACATCGAACTGTAGGGGAGAAAATCCTTCAGTTAAAAAAAAGTGTCAGCTATATTAACCACTTTTGATTTTCAAAGACAAGAAGTCTAACCAGCACTGTTGAGAGCAAGGCTAATTACAAAGTACACAATGATGGTCTTTAGTGCCAACCACATCTGCATTCCAGTTCAAGAAATACTTGAAGGAAAGAATGGAAAGAAACCATACAGTGCTCCAGGTCCAGATATGCTCCTCTATCCTATAAACAAGTAGGACAAGTCAATATAAAACTGTCTTGACTACTATTTTCTATTATTTTCTTCTTTGAGTGTTAGCCTTTGTTTGACCAAACTGTGAGCTCCAAAGGGCAATCTCTCAGTCAAGCTTCAGACAGC
>JAQQSK010015632.1:0-10705 GCA_028658325.1 Potorous gilbertii
AGCCTCCATCTGTTCCATTTTAATTTTGAAAGAACTGTTTTCTTCAGTGAGTTTTTGAACCTCCTTTTCCATTTGGCTAATTCTGCTTTTGAAAGCATTCTTCTCCTCATTGGCTTTTTGAACCTCTTTTGCCAATTGAGTTAGCCTACTTTTCAAGGTGTTATTTTCTTCAGCATTTTTTGGGGTCTCCTTTAGCAAGGTATTGACCTGCTTTTCATGCTTTTCTTGCATCTCTCTCATTTCTCTTCCCAGTTTTTCCTCCATCTGTCTAACTTGATTTTCAAAATCCATTTTGAGCTATTCCATGGCCTGAGCCCACTGAATATTTATTTTGGATATTTGGGATACAGAAGCCTTGACTTCTATGTCTTTCCCTGATTGTAAATATTGTTCTTCCTCATCAGAAAGGAAGGGAGGAGATATCCATTCACCAAGAAAGTGACTTTCTCTGGTCTTTTTTTTTTCCCTTTTCTGGGCATTTTCCCAGCCTATCACTTGACTTCTGAGATTCCTCTCCACTCCCACCCAAATCTGCCCAGCTAGTGCTTGGGGTCTGAGATTCAAATGCTGATCCCCAGCCTCAGGGCTTTCAGCAGGGTCAGGGCTGCTATTCAGTGTGAGATTAAGTTCAGCTGCTCAGGTTGGGGTAGGGCCGAAGCACGGGCTCAGTTCCCTCAAGGGGTTTAGGTGAGGGCAGGGCCACCTCACAGGGCTCAGTTCCTTCAGGGGGTTTATGCAGAGACTTTCAACAATGGACCTGAACTCTTGCCTGCTTTGGGAGCCCCTGTCCTCTGCTGCGTCTGCTGCTGCCTCCTGAGGGGGCCTGAGGTATGGAGACACCCTGCTCCCCTCTTGGCCAGCCAAACAGGCTCTCTCACTCGCCTTTGGCATCTGTGGGTGGAGGGACCTGCACGGTCACTGGAGATTCCATCCCTGAAGCCTCCTCGGATCTGGTCCCCTCGGTGCCGCGTGGTCAAGGCAGGGCTGGGCTCTGCTCTGGATCCAGTGCATGTTGGACTTTGGTGTCAGTTTTTTAGGTCTCTCTGGAACAGAAATCTCCTCTACTCTGTTGCTGTATGGCTTCCACTGCTCCACAATTTGGTGGGAGCTCTTCTTTACAAGGTATTTTATGGGCTGTGGGTTCGGAGCTAGCATATGTGAATCTTTCTACTCCGCCATCTTGGCTCCTCCCCCTCCCCCATTATTCCCATTTTATAGATGAAGAAGCAAAGCCATGAAGAGGTTAAATGACTATGGATACAAAATGAGATAGATATAAAGGTAGGATTTCTATATATATGTTCTTTGCCCTATCCCCCAGACCTCCTTTCCTACTTCCTCCTGCTTTATAACATGATTCCAAAGGTTTTTCCCAATGTGATATAGCAGGGAAAGCACTGTCTTTGGAATCAGAGGATCCAAGTTGAAATCTTACTTCTGTGAGACTTACTTACCTGTGTGACTTTAAAGAAGTCACTTATCCTAGTGACCTCAGCTTCCTTATCTATGAAATAAAGACGGTATGCTAAGCAGCCTTCAAAGCTTCTCCTGGCTCTAGATTTATGATCTTTTCCAGAGTAGCCAACATTTCCATGTGTCCCGAGTATTGTCAACAGAAAAGAAACTCAGGGATCTTTTCAGCTTTTTATTAAGTTCAGAAACACAATGCAAAAGGAGATTCTCTCAGATCCTCTGATTCTCTCTGATACTGGCCTGGAGGCAGATGAAGGCAAAGCTCTTAGCTGATGCCTTGAAAACATTAACTCAACCTTTCTCTCCCTTTTTCTACAGAACTAACAATAACTTTCTGAAAAGATTTTGAGGCAAAAGCCTAGTAAAGTTTGTTCAGAGAACTGCCTTCTTATGGAAAGATCTGAACTGAAAGATGCTGCTGGTAGGGAGGCTAAGAAGTTAAATGCATATTCAGTTGTTTTTCAGTCATGTGTGACTCTTCATGACCCCTTGGCAGAGATACTAGGGTGGTTTGCCATTTCCTTCTCCAGTTCATTTTATAGATGAGGAAACAGAGATAAACAAAGTTAAGTGACTTACCCAGGGTGACACAGCTAGTAAGTGTCTGAGCTGGATTTGAACTCAGGACGATGAGTCTTCCTAACTCCAAGCCCAGTGCTCTATCCACTTCTCCACCTAGCTGCCCTCTCTAAGTGAATATTTTTTGCTAATTTATAACTGATATTTGACCTCTGCTTGAATTAGGTCATTTCTGCTGTCTTCTTATTCACCGACCTGTGCCCTGACTTTATTGCTTCAAATTATTTTACCAGACATAGCTGCAGAGTGGCTGTAACCAGGGACGTGCTGGTAAAGGTTTAACAACTGACTCTCCAAAAATAAAATACATGTATGACACACTTAAGGAAGCTAGGTGGCGTAATAGATAGAGCTCTGGAGAGTTCAAATCCAACCTCAGACACTTTCTAACTGTGTGACCCTGGGCAAGTCACCCTATTTGCATCATCTGTAAAATGAACTGGAGAAGGAAAAGGCAACCACTCCAAGAAAACCCCAAATAGAGTCATGGAGAGTTGCATAAGCCTAAAATGACTAAGCAACAATAACATACTTTTGAATTTAATCTACATTATTAATATTTTCTCCATCACTTTCTTAAATCTAGACAATCAACAAAGCAGTAAGTGAAGTCCTGATCATAGGATCTACCAGCTCTGAGGTATAAATTACTGCTGCTAATATATATATATATATATGTATATATATTGGTTCTCTAGTCTATCTGAGCTGATTCTAGCACACCCTTGCTGTTATTCTTCTAGAAAGGTATCTACCAATACTGGAGAGTAGTGTAAGTGGGATGCTTATTTGTCTATTGAATACTTCTAAATATTGTATAGGGAAGGGGGGCCAGAGGCTTAGTGTTGTATTTTCTTTTTTAAAAATGTGTACAGCCACATGAACCAGAGCAGAATGAAAAAAGCCCGAGTCCAAGATCTGTCATTCATTTCATCACTTGTCTCGTTGTTAAAATGAATGTTATTTGGACTAGATAAGCTTGAAGTTCCCTTCTAACCCTAAAGTCCCATGATCCTAAAATGAAAAAAACCTATACGTACACAAATATTTAACATAGCCTCTCTTTTTGTGGTGATAAAGAATTGGAAATTGAGGGGATGGCCATCAACTAAGGAATGACTGAACAAGTGGTGGTATATGATCATGATGTTGCACAGTGCTGTGCTGTAAGAAAAAATAAGGGGGATGGTTTCCTATACAGGGAAGACATAATGAATTGATAAAGAGTGAAGTGAACAGAACCAGGAGCTCCTTATACATGATAACAGTAATATTGTAATAATGTGAATGACTTAGCTACTCTGATTTAATAGTCCAAGATAATTCCAAAAGACTCGTGATGAAAAAGATCTCAGATGAGAAAGAACTGATGAACTCTGAGTGTAAATTGAAATGTAATTTTTCTTTTTCTTTTTAGCAACATGCTTAATACAGAAATATGTTTTGCATGATTTCACATGTATGATTGATATCATATTGTTTGCCTTCTCAATGAGTGTGGGAGGTGTGAGAGGGAGGAAGAGAATTTGGAACTTAAGATTTTTAAAAATAATTTAAAACAAATAATAAAATTAAATAGATAAATAAGTGGATAAGTAGATAAATAAATAAGGATAAGACGAAAAACTGAAGGCTGTTTCCCATGCCTAGAGTGCTCTTCCTGTTCACCTCCAACTCTAGAGTCCCCAGCTTCTTTCAAGTACCGTCAAATGCAGTCAAGTACCATCTCCTTCACAAGGCATTTCCTCATCTTCTTAGCTAGTGCTTTTTTCCCTCCCTGAAATTTCTTGGTTTACGTGGTAATATTTTTAATTTATCTTTTATACATTTTTGTATTGTTATACCTGTACATGTTTACCCATGAAGAATCAAACTTTCTTGAGATTAAAGATTGTTTCATTTTTTGTTTGTGTATCCTTGATGTGGTCAGTTGGGTGGCTCAGCGGATAAAGCATTGGATTAGAATCAGGAAGATCTGATTTCAAATCTAGCCTCAGACACTAGTTATGTGACCTTGGGCGAGTGACTTAACCCTGTTTGCCTCAATTTCCTCATCTGTAAAATAAACTGGAGAAGGAAATGGCAAATCACTCCATTATCTCTGCCAAGAAAACCTAAAATGGGGTCACACAGAGTTGGGCCCAACTGAAATGACTGAACAATAACAATCCTCAGTGCACAGCGACTAGAATATAACAGGAACTTAATAAAGAAATACTTGTAGAATGAATTTATAAATCCTCCACATCTGCTGAATTTATATTAATTAGGTGAGATAAGACAGCAAAGCAAGTGAGTTGTTCTAAAGATTTGTCTAGCATCACAACTTTTTTTCCGGTCAGGAATCTTTAAACAGATTTAAAAGAAAAGGTCCCATGGACTCCTATTTAGTAAGTATTTGTGGGAATTCGTAGTTCTCCTTCTAAATTCTGTTCTCATTTGTTAATATCACAAATGTCAATTGAGAGGCTATGGGTATTTTTTTCTGGATTATACTATGACAGTGTTTGAAAGAACAATGATAAAATCTGATTCTTGGAGTTTTCTATCAAAATTTTCAGCTTTGCACAATAGTGATTATGAAATTATAACGATGAGAAAACTTTCAAAATCCTTACATTCCTGTCCCATTTAAAAATGATTATTTTCTTGTTCATGAAGTCATTTTCTCTTGAGAAATACAGATTAGAGTAAGCAGTTTTCTTTATTTCTGCCTGTAGATATCTCAATTCAATGGTGTTTTCATACTTCTATAGTGGGACAACCAAGGTTTATGAACATGCTGAATGATCAAAGAAAAGTTAAATTATACCCAGCACATTTTTTTGGTGGTGTCTATTTTTCTTTAGCTTAACAAAAATTATCTGAAAAACCAAAACATCGAACTATTATCACTCCATGAAAGGATGGAGGGTGGTGATGAGGTTTTGTTATTTTTCTTTCTATGCCCCTCCCTCTTTCTCTATATCTTTTTCTCTGCCTTATTCTTTCTCTGTGTGTGCATGTATATCTTCATTTTTAATTATACTTGTGACAATAAAGCATAATTTATTACCACTGAAAATTACATTTCATCTTTTTTAGTGGAAAGACCAATGAATATTTAACATTTAACATTGGCAGCTAGGTGATGCAGCAAGTAGAGTGCTTGGTCTGGAGTCAGGAAGACAAATTCAAATCTAGTCTTATTCACTGACTAGTTGTATGACTTAGGCAAGTTAGTTAAACCTCTATGTGCCTCAGTTTCCTGGTCTGTAAAGTAGGAATAATAATAACACCTACCTCTCAGGATTATTCTGAAGATAAAGTGAGATCATATTTATAAAGTATTTTACAAACCTTAAATTGACATATATGTGCAAGCTCTTAATAGAAATGAATGGAACCCAGGAGCTTAAGAGTACTTGCTGGAAGCTGGTCAAGTCAACTGTCAGAGTAAGTTCTGCTTTTCAGAGTTTTTATAAAAACACAGATTTTCATACAAGGAAGGAACCTTGGGGGCCATTTAGTCCAACCAGTATCTGAAAAAACCAAAAGGATCCTCTTTACTACCCATGCCTTTGAAAAGATTCCCTCCATAACATACCTAACAAGACATTGTCCAGCCTTTACTGAAAGGCCGCATGTGAGTGGATCCACGGTCTTCTGGGGTTACCTGTTCCAATTTTGGACTGCTCTCATTATTAGGTAATTTTTTCTAATTTCAAGCTTAAGTTCCCTTGCAATTTCTACTTATTGTTTCTAGTTCTGTCCTTTGGGAGCCAAGTGGAAGAATTCCTTTTTCCTGTATACTTGAAGATATCTATCAAAATTTTGCTAACTTTTCTCTCTTCTGACCTAGCCATCTTTAGTTCCTTCATCCATTCTTCATTTGGTATTCATATAGCATGAACTCAAGGATCCTTGTGATCCTGGTTCCTTTCCATGGACAATTTTTAGTCTATTAACATCCTTCTGAAATGCATTACTTAGAAATACATAATCCTCCAGATGTGGTCTGACATGAGACCACCCATCACCTTTTTCTTCTTCAGTGCTATGCCTTTCTTTCTCACAATGATGCTGCCCAAGATTGCATAATCTTTATCACCTGCCAGGTCACATTTTTTTATTCATATTGAGTTTGGGGTTCCATAAAGCTTCAGATCTTTTTTTCCCTTACATATTGCTATTGTCTGTAAAAACAAAAAGCAATTACTTCTATGTGTTGTGTTTTGAACCCAAGTGTAATATTTTTACACTTTTCCTATTGATTTCATCTAACTTTATTTGGCCTCATGGTCAATCCTGTCAAGATCTTTTTTTGAATCCTGTCTTGTCATCCAGTATGTTTTGGGTCATTGGCAAATTTGATAAGTGTAGCACCTCCCCCATCTCCCCCCCCCCTTGGGGAAGGGGATGTGGTGGGGTGGGGATGCAGTAATGAGAATGGGAAGGAAACAAACATTTATTAAACATCTTCTGTGTTCCTGGGAGGCAGATGTTTTAGGATCCTTATTTTAGAGCTCAGGAAACTGAGGTTGAGATTAAATAACATTCCCAGCATCACACAGCTATTGAGTATCTGAGGTGAGATTTGAACTTGAAATTTTCTGATTCTGGGGCCAGTATGTTATCCATCGTACTACCTAGATGCCTCTAGAGGGCACTCTTCAATTTGTTTAGTGGATTTTTCAACTAAGGCTACCCTCACAAAGTTCAGAGTACTCTCTGGACCAACTTCTCCCTATGAGATGCCACCAATGTCTTCGTCAGTCAGCAAGAGGCTGCATGATAAGAGAAAATTCTAGATCCCCAAAATGTAAATGAAAGATCCAGCAAACCTGAAAGGAGACCTCCAGTGTACTACCCCACTTATTTAAATTTGACATTTTAAACAATGACTTGGATTTAGAAATAAATAGATGCTGCCAAACCATAGTTCATGAGTCGCACCATAATATAAATACCATTCATAGTCAGTCAGAGGCAGCATGGCACGATGGACTCATAAGACTTCATCTCCAACTGAGATCATTTGTCATAATAGCAAAACCAAGGGAGCTATTATTGTTTAGAGGGAGAAGTTCTTCAGACTTCAGTTTCAAAGAACTAAAATCCCATGAGATTTTGTGCCTTAGAGAGGAAGGCTCTGATGTGAAAATGAAGAAAAAATAGCTCTAAAGAGCAAAAAGGATGTTGGAGGTTGGGAGACTCATGCAGAGCGGCAAAGGGAAGAAGGACAAGAGAACACTTGGAACTAACTAAAAAGAAAGCAAACCCTTTCTGAAGAGGAGGGAACTGTAGCTTAGGAACAGGAAGCAGCTGCTTTTTACTCCATAGGATGATGTGTGAATCTACTCACATGTACTTAGGCAACAGATCAGCCACTAAGGGTCAGAGAAAGAAGAGATGCATAATTCTGGTTTGGGGGACTTAGATTGCTATATCATCCTTATAGAAGCATGTCATCTTGGAAAATATATCCAAGATTAGAAAATGTATCTAAGACTTTCTAAGTCTTGCCAAATCAGATGATTACTACCAATTCTGATAATTCATATAGGCATAAATGAATTTGCCAGGAGAAAGGTAGAAAATATTACCGATAATTAAAGTCTTTGACCTTCAAACAAAAACTTTGGGCACAGGTGGTGTTTTCCTGACTCTTACTGATGAAACACAATTGATTGAGAAAGAAAAGACAGATGGCGAGATGAACAGCTGATTAAGAAATTGTGTCTGATTGGAAATTGAGGGGATGCCCATCAACTGGGGAATGGCTGAATAAGATGTAGTATATGAATGTAATGGAATACTATTGTTCTATAAGAAATGATGAGCAGGCAGATTTTGGAGAAACCTGGAAAGACTTACATGAACTGATGCTGAGTGAAGCAAGAAGAACCAAGAGCGCATTGTATGTACACAGTAACAGTAGCACTGTGCCATGCTCAACTGTAATTGACTTAGCTCATGTCAGCAACACAACGATACAAAAACATTCCAGAAGACTCATAATGAAAAATGCTATCTACATACAGAAAAAGAAATGATAGAATTTGAATGCAGGTCAAAGCATACTTTGAGAGAGGGAGGGAGGGAGAGAGAAAAAGAGAGAGGGAAACAGTTTTCAAATATATACTGGATAGAGATTTTCAGTTCATTTCTTTTCAAAGAGGAAAAAATGGTCATTTAATTTTCTCTCTGTTTTAATCCCCTTGAGCCCCCTCTGGTGCTTCTTCGTCTCTTCCTGGGCATTTTTTTCATGCGTGACTGTTTGTTTCTAATTCTGGCCTTTTCCCTGGGCTGGTAATTCTTGCCAAGGACGAAGTGAAGCCATTTTTTCTTTGCAGGTTCAGAGAGCACGGGGTCTGTGTGGGAAGGTGTAGGAAAGCCTAATGGGTGGTGTAAAGGCCTTTGTAAACAATAATGGGTATATGGGAGCCCAAATATGTTGCATGCTGTTGTCTGGGGAACTTGGAAGACAAATTTCACATTTAGTTTTTGCTTAGAACCAGGCAACAGTATTGGTACGGCCAACAATTGTGTTACACATGGATATTTTGTTTTCTTTGTATGGGGACAGCCATATGGGATCCAAGAGCCACAAACTAAACAGATTATATAATTACTGGAAAAGGATTGATCTGGACAATGAGTTGGAGATTGCCCAGTCTTCCACCAGACAATCCTCTTGCTCATGTCTTTTTTAATTTTCTCCTGAGGGATGGAATTAATGATGTCTTGAACAATTTTAGCAGGCACAGAGCCCCTCTTAATAATGTATGGTTTGATGTAACTAAAACCCCATGGACCTTGTCTTTTTAGTACAGTCGGGGTCTGCTGTTGGAGTCCATTTTGCACCTGGTCTCGATGGTTAGACTCTAGTGTCTGATGCCTAGGACCTGGCAAAAATCTAGTCCTACAAGTGGGTCTTGGTTGAGTTGTTTCTTGATCACTTAGACTAATTGGAGGTGTGTGAGTCTGCTGGTAGTCAATGGAGTCTGATATAAACCTATCCTGTTTTTCATGATTGGAGAGAATATTGGGGGTAGGTGGGAAGTGGTGTTCTGGACCTCCTGACAATTTTATGTAGTCTGGTGGAAATGAAGCCTGAGTGTTAGAGTCTGGAGCAGTTTCCAACTCTTGATAGCCGTCAGGTGGATATGATACCTGGTGGAAGCCAGGGAGAGTTGTTTCCTGGGAGACTGAGCACAGGTTAGGATGTGATGTCTTAGAATGTTGGACTTCACTCGACGATTCAAAAGCTGCAGCCCAAGAATAGTACTGATTGTCACAAGATGGTATGATTATGACATGCTTCAGGTGGATACAACTCTGTCCAGACTTCAGTGAAGTTTCCTCCTCGTGTTCAGGGCTCATTGTGGCAGGTGTGGTGGGGTCCTGGGAGTCAGGGAATGTATCAGGGATAGCTTCAGCCTTGGTCTTGTGATCCTCACAGGGCGGATCCTCAGTGATTTGGTAGTTGGGGAATGGTGGAATTAGAGGCTTCTGGTTGAAGTTTGGTAGGTTCTCAGCTAGTTGATCATGGCTCCGGTCAATCTTAGGATAATGACAGGAAAGGCCTGAAGAATCCACTGGCTGGTGAGCAAGGTGCAATGGAAATTCAAGATGATGTTTGGAGCTAAGTAGAAGCATCAGATGTTGTTTATCAGCTTTTAATGACACATCAATTTTCCTGGTTCCAATGCTGGCCCTAGGGAAAAGCTTGCCTGAGGCCAGTGGATGCCCTCTGTAGAGTGTGGATAATTTAGCTGTAGCCTGATGATGAAGATGGCCTAATGGTACCAACATTGTTTTGTGATAGGTGTGAGGCACCTGTGGATTTAATGTAACTAGATGTTGGAGCCATGGTGAAGGCAATGTTTTGGTCCAGGGGCAGGGAGAGGATGATTGTTTAATGATTCTGGATAAGTGGTTCATGTGGGACATCTGCTTCATCACAGACCTATTACTTTGCTTACACAATGGTGAAATTCGGTATGGAGGACATGGTAAGAGGATCGGTGGAGCCTGGCAACAGAGGCTCTTTCTAGAGAAAGGGAGCAGTTCTGTTGATGAAAGAGAAACTATGTGAGTGAGGAGAACCAAATATTATATGTATATGTGTATATATATATATATATATATATATATATACGTATGCACGTATTTTATATATGTATAGTCATATGTATATATTTACATATTCATATACATGAATATATTTATATATATGCATATGTATATTTTTATATATCCATATACTCAGATTTCATTTATTTACACACACATATATACATATAGTTTATATTCCTACATGTATATTCCATATATTTATATACATCTGTATATACTTATTCATATTTTATATAATTATATATTCACATATATGTATATATTTACATATTTATACACATACATATGTTTCATATATCCACACACATATTTTATATATCCATACATGTGTACTCCATGTATTTTTACACATATATATATACTTACAATACATATATTTATATATTCATACATATGTGTGTATTTATATATATCCACATATTCATATCCATATTATATATCTTATATATCTATACACTCATATTTAATATATTTATACAATGTATATATTTTATATATTTATACACGTATATATTTATATATTAACACGGTA
>JAQQSK010015633.1:0-10704 GCA_028658325.1 Potorous gilbertii
CCTTTGAATCACATCTGAATTCGTGTAATTGTATCATCATCTTATCTGTATCAGTTCAGCTTTTTCATAAGAATATTATGGTGTATGATGTTGCCATACTGACTCATTAGTTCCTTTCCTACATCTTTAATCAATTCTTCTAAAATTGTCTCATCAATCAGTGTCAAGGTCAATAGTTTATAGTTTACAAATTCTAGTTTTATTACCCTTTAAAAAAAATGGTATGGCATTTACCCTTCTACCACTCTGCAGGATCTCTCCTGATTTCCAAGACCTTTTAAATATTGCTAGAGTAGCTCAGTAATCCATATCAATTGGTTCTCTCAGTATCCAAGGATGTAATTTATCAGCTCCAGATTCCTTGAATCCATAAAAAACTAGATTTTTTTTCTTCAATTCTTGGGTATCAACTCTGAGTTGGTCAATTTTCTTCGGTTGTTTCCAGGGAAAAGGTCACTCTCATTGGCAGAAAAAAATTCAAGCAAAATTCATATTGAAAATCTTCTTCTCTCTGAAGTCAATTATCATCATCTCATCCATGAAAGTATGTTTTACCCCTTTTTTGATCTTCCTCTTCCTTAAAGCACATTGGTAAATAGTTCTCAAAGAAAATTTGATCATTAACTTTTGTAAAGACTATTGCATAAACTACAACTACTAACATCATACCAAGGAATGTTACAGATTGTTAATAATTATAATAAGAGAACTGAAAATAAAGTAATCTGAAGTTTTAGTTCAAATGCAGAATATTCATTGAGATGGCAAAAGACAATTGAAGAAATGTGGGCAAATGGACACACTAATGTATCATTGGTGGAAATGAGTTCTTGTCCAACTATTCTAAAATTATGGGGAAAAAATGATCTAGGGAGCCTACTCCTATGTATACACTTCAGAGAAACAAGTGACAAAAAGAAAAATTTGAAAAAATTTAAAATAGCAAATATTTATAGCAGTGCTCTTTGTCAAGAACTGAAAAAAAGTAGATAGCACACAGATTAGGGAATGACTAGATAAGTTGTGATACATGAATGCAGTGGAAGATTACTAGGCTATTAGATTTTCTCCTTCCTATATCTAATAATAATTGTTTTAACCATTCAAATGTGTCACAGTGCTTGGTACATTATAGGCTCTTAATAAATATTGATTGCCAGTTTGAAGTAGAACAGTTTAACCCTGTCTTTTCTGGCATACTACTCCCAGAATACAAGTATACTTCAGGGATGCATTGAGTGACACTATCCCAACATAAAGCTGTCCTAATGGGCAAAACCACAAGCATCACAAACACAGGGAATCACATTAATATTCAGTAATTTTAGTAGTTGCCTGAGCCAGATTATCAGTCACATTGTATTTTTGATTTGAAGAAAGAAAACCATTCAGCTCAATGCTGAAGAAAATGAAAAAGAATCCAAGATTTTAAGGGAGAAAGGATATTTTTATGCTATTCACAGCTGTTTTTGTCATCTATTGTTGTTTCACCCATGACATAAATCACAAGGTATGAAATATTTCATTGCAGTCTGAACTTTATATTCTTGCACATTCCAAAACACTTTGAATATTCTGTATCATCTAAAGTAATTTTAGCCACCCAGAAATAGAGAAAAGGAAAGCATGTACTTTGTATATACAGTATATATAAAATAGAGGAAGAAAGCTAATCTGTTACGACATTTACCTTTATGAAAGAAAAGATGGAATGACTTGTTCTTGGCTACATTATTTACAATTTATTTCATCTCACTAATCTTATAGAGACACTTGTTATGAGCAAGGTTGGTATTCTTTATATAACTTCCTGGCTATATGTCTCTGGCAAACATTGCTTTCTTGATTACTAAGTATCATAAGCATAAAAGATTTTACATTATCCAATATGAACCATTGTTTTGCATTTGTTTCTGGGAAGAACTCTGTTCATATTATATCATTTTAATAAACAAGCACATGATCTTTCTTTTAATTTTAGAACCAAAGCATTCTTACATGCCTAGAGGAAAACATTTCCTTAACATTTTTTTGAGGAACCCAAGTAAAGTCTGAATTAACCTATAAACTTTGACAAGGAAATTGAAAGCAGAATCTATTGACAGGAAGGTAGAGGGCATTTAAGCTGGAATTGGAGTGAAAGTTAAAATCATTTGAACTTGTGATTTTTGAGTTTTAATGGACAAAGGGAACCAAATGTCCCCTCTGTTTGTCATTAATATAGTGAGTTTCTAGGCATAAGGGAACAACAGATTGTCTAAGGAGGGAAAAAATGCCCTGGATTAGAAACAGAGCAGGTCAAAACTCCCATGTCAATTAGAGTGGGTCCTGTATATCTAATCTGAGTGAAGCTGGAAGATCTAGTCTTAAGAAAATAAAGAGAGTTAGAGACAGAAAGAGAGACAGAAAGAGCTTAGCATCACTCACTTATTCAGAGGCAGAAACTTGGCCAATGATCACAAATATCACATTTATCAACAAGTTAGGAAATGATCATAAATCAAACAAACAGCTTTTTAGTTCTGAGAGTCACACCTAGAATATAGCAGTACTTATGGTGCCATTAAAAAACAATGGGATGTGCAAAGAAGAAAGAAAGAGATTAAAAAATGAAAGAAAGATGAAGGTAGTAAATAAGTAAGGAGAAAACAGAAAAGGACTGAGAGAAAAAAGTATAAATCGTAGGTAATGACAACTAACACTGTTCACTTACACTTTTGCCATATATAATCTAACCTTAGTCAATGTGTTAGGTGGTTTTTCAAGGGAAGAATTTAAATAATACCCTCCCCACAAAGGTTAATTTATCTGATAGCCTAGGAATAAACAACACTTTTAGTCCTTTTACAAGTGTGGGCAGAGGAATAAGTAGAAGGAATAATTTCTTCTGTCCCTTGAAACTCTGCCTAGTAGAATATAATGAAGATTTCCTCCTCTCAAATTGTGGGAGTCATCCAACTCTGGTTGTACTTAGAAAATGCCTGTCATTTCACTACTACATTCTTGGATAGGGAGAAGGGGAGAATTACAAAATATGTTGCATCAGTTCAAGGTGCAGTGCTGCTTAAAAGATTTTTATCAGTAACTTTGGCAACAAAATAGAAAATATTCTTATTTATTTGGTAGAAAACAATCATCCAAAGCTGTGGTTGGGACTGTGGTGAAGTCACCAGCATGGGGAAAGATAAGATTCATAACCAAAATGACCTAGTTTTCTTGGAAAAGTCATAATAAATTTAAGAATGCAATTTAATAGGGATATGTAGAGAGTGGTACATCTAGGAAAGCAAAATTAACTAGGAAGCAAAAGTTGAAGCCTCATTTTTAGGGAATGATTTAAGTATGTTCCTGCCTAAAGGCAAGAGAATGGACTGGGGTACTTCCCCTTGTTCCTTTTAGCCCTCTGATTCAAAGATCTAAACTGAGAGAAAGTCTTTGAACTCCTATTGCATATGAATTGAAAATCTTCACATTTGAACAGATAACAATTTTCATTCATCTGTTCCAAGTGCACACACACACACAAAAAGTACTTATAGGAATTATGAACACTGAGGGACTAGATCCTCTTAATTAATTTTCTACTACAGCCTTGCACATAGGTTCAAAATTACCTATCAACCCATAAAAATTACCAGCCCATAAAATTTTCACCTAGCCTTCACACATTTCCAATGTCATAGAAATAATGCATATTAAGGTATAGAAATTGTTGGTTACTGAACAAGGTCAATGCTCTGGGTTATATTTTTAATTTATACACAAATGCTTCATTGCTCACAGACCAACTTCTTTTAAGTCCAATTTATTTTGTCCCAGACAGATTCTGGGCCTGGGTAGTCATCTTAATTTACATGGTTGACACCCTCCTACCTTCACTTGTATAAATAAATCAAATCAGAGGATGAAATTCTCTTAGAGGATATTTATGAGATTGGCAATATTAGATTAAGTAAAAAAGTATACATATACCATTTCCCTCAAAGCTAACCACAAATTTGTATTGTTTTGTACTCCATTTTAGCAATTACATGTTAAATATATTAGCATCCCTAACATTGGTGCTGCAGGACCGGAGTAATGCCTGCCTTATAGGCTAACTTAGTTATGGATGTCTTTCATTGATTGTCATAGTATGAAAGGCATGATTTGACTTTTGATAAGTCTAAATCCACTTACCTAGCTCAAAGAAAAACTCTTCTCTGAAGACTTGCCTGATTTTCCATAGGGCTAACACCTTTTTGCTATTCAGATCACACATTTTGATCTTTGTCAAACTTCCGATTTTTTTTTTACACCTCTGTTCCTGACTTTATGTACCTCCAAACAACACCTTTACTCTTGTAACTTCACTCAGTGCTTGAGCTCTCCTTCCCCTGGTTAGTAGGGGTCATTTAATGTTGCAAGCTCAAAGTTATTCCTTGTTCTGCTAGACCTGGAATTGATGATGATGAAAAATCTCTTTTTGTCTGTGGAGTCAGAAGATCTAACAACTCAATGGATCAATAAAAAGTAAAGCCAATCCCTTTGGTTTTTCGCATACTTTTCAGATGTGAATATTATCAGGACTATTTTGAGCTGCTTAATGGGAGGTAGATGAGGAGAGTAGTGATAGACTCTAATCTCTCATATTGGTCTACAGATGACTAGGAGCACATGGCATCTACAAAGTATATATCCTGCATAGGCAATCTTGAGTCTGGATTTGGTATGTGTATTTGTGTACCTTAGCAGCCTGCTCAACCTGGAACTTCCTTCCACAATGCTCACCCTTTTCTTCCATTGTTAAGTTCTTCTTGAAGTTTCCATTTTGTTAGGGCACATGTGCCAACTTGCCTTAATTTCCACTCCTAGCCCTATTGCTTATCTTCTGAACTTCAAAATCATTCATTTACTGCTATTTCATCCTGAAACTTCCCTTAGTACCTGGGACCTTTTCACCTTGAGCGGAAGTTGGACTAAATTGGAGAGACACTTGAGGCAGGGACATCAGTCAGAAGGCTATGAAAATAGATCAGGATTAAAGTGACGAGGTCAGAGGAAAGAAGGAGGTATATATAAGAAAGGTTATTGAGGCAGAAATGGCAAGATTTGGCAATTGATTGAATAGGAGGAAAGGGAATGAAAGAATGAAGAGTCAGTAATAACACAGGGTGAGCCTGGGGGATTAGGAGAACAGTGATATCCTCAGTTGGAAATCTAGGAAGAGGGGAGAGTCACTCCTTATTCTGGTTTACCATGAATACTGCTCACCACTTTGTAGTTTCCTAATTAATAGACCTGATTATTTCATAGGATCACAAAAACATAGGTTCATAGACTTTGAGTTGGAAAGGAACTCTCTAGTTCAACTTTTTCATTCTACAGAAGAGGAATCTGAGACCTAGACAAAGGAGTCATTCTGTACCCCTGAGCAGAAACTCCATCAGACTTCTGAAAAAAGTAATCTATTAGAAAAATGAGTACATAATAACCTCTGAGGAGAAGAAAGAGATGCCAAACATACTCCTTCTCCATATGCATTAGATGGCTTTTCCAACTTTCAATTCATGAATACCTAAGAACAGAGTGGGATCCCTAAAGTATAAAGAACTGGAAGAGACTGAGGCATGATTTCAGGCTACACCTTTTAATAAAAGGAACTGCACACCATGTTCTCAGCTTCTTATTCCTGATGCCACCTCAAAGAGGTACTCAGGTTTAAAGGGACAAAATCTCTCAAGAGTAGAGCAGGCATCAATTAAGGTATGTCTCATGAAAATTAAAATACACTGCTAGGAAAACCCAGTGTGAAGGCTGAAGGGACAGTGAAGTGAGCCCACAGGGGCCTGATCTAAACTTTTGGCTATATACTCATTAACAAAATGAAGAAGAATATGAACATGTGTTGGTAAGAGAAGAGATAACATTTTACATGAATAGAATCTAAGGGAAAGCCAAAAATACTCAAGTCACTCTGCAATAAAAGGAGAAAAGGATAGAGAATAAGAAAAATGGGGAGTTGGCTAAGATTTTGGCAATATGTCTACTTAAATTTTAATATTCAATCAAGAATAAAGAGGACCTCAAGAGAAACTAAATTTCTGCTACACAAAATTTGATATTTGTGTGCACATATACTAAATTTAACACAGTAGTGACAAAACTGTTTCATAACTTTGTGTTCCCTTCTGCTCCTCTTTTGTTTTTTTCTATGTAATTTTTTTTAAAAGCTTCATTGATTTTTTTAAAATGTCTATCACCGTCCATTAACTCATCTCCCACCCAACAGAAGCTCCTCCTTTGTAATAAATATGTAGAATCAAGCCAAACATATTGGCTGTGTCTGAAAAGACATATCTCATTCTGAAATTTTAGTTCATCACCTCTGGTTCTTTTCGGCTCCCACTATTTGGAGATAGTTTGCGTGACTTCACATGTATGACATACATCACATTGCTTACCTTCTCAATGGATTGAGGAGGGGTTGGAGGACAGGAGAAAATTTGGAACCCAAAATTTTAAAAAAAGATTAAAATATTTTTATAATTAATAATAAACAACAATGAATTTCATCAGTTTCTTAAGGGCAAGTGATATGCCTGATTTCACCAATGTATCACCAAAGTTTAGCACAGAGACCAATATAAGAAGGTTCTTAACAAATGTTTAACTTTTACAATGACATTCTATTGTATTATAGGCCAGTATGTCTGATTTCAACCATTAAGCTAGTCTTCACATGCATATGTATGTGTGAGTAAATGTATGCATACATACATATATGTGTGTGTATATATATATATATATATATATATATATATATATATATATTTGTATATATACTGGAACCAAATTTTAATCACAAGTTAAAGATGTATTAATTGAATAATGAAGCAAAGATTTAGGGGTTTAGATTTCAGGTCCCAAATACCACCTAGACATCTTTAAATATGCTTTGGATAAGCATCCATGGTAAGATATAAACAAAGAATGTGGGTGTCAGCATTTCAAGTCAGTCAAGCACCTAGTTATACATAGATATAACATCACATGCATGCGTAGCACGCTGTCCTGTCGATCAAAAGCCTTGTTATACATCGTTTTGACATCATTATCTGTTTATATAACACAGTATAAGACTGACAGTCACATGGAACTAAATTGTCCTTTAAGTGTTTTTTTCTCGTTGTTGTTACTGTTGTTTTTAATAAGCCAACTTCTTATAGTATATTCATTCATATCTTCCCTAGCTTGAAGCACATAGTTTTATTTAAATGATTATGTCATGAGCTTTCTGAACTTGTATGCCACTTTCTTTCTAAAGTTATGTAGAGTAGAAGTGCTCACATGTTGAGGAATGTTCATGAGACTCTTAAAAAGATGCACTCATCACTTTGCTTTCAGTTGTGCTACTTCTAACACTGGGTACATATCTATTAGAGCTGGTAGTAGGTATCATTCTTTCCTAGAATGAAAAGGAATCATCAGGTATACAGTATCATATCTAGAAAGGCCCTCCAAAACCACCTAATTCAATCCTCTCCTTCAGATGAATAAGCCAAGATTCAATGGAAGCTTACAGTCTTCAAATACTTGGGATTTCATGTAGAAGAGATATTAACCTTCTTCTGATTAGCCTCAGGGAGTAGAACTGGGACAGTCTTGGGTTTGCAGAAAAAAAAATTGAGAACTATACAAAAGTGATTTCCTTTAAGAGGTAGTGTTTTCTTCTTCACTAGAGATCCATTGAAGGTCATATTACTACAATTTAAGGATGTTTAATGCCCTTCGAGATCCCTTCTGATTAGATGATACAATGCTTTTTTTTTTCTCTATTCAGGTAAAGCACACTATATTTCACCCATAGAACACTGAAAAAAGATAGAAAAAATAAATAAAATGACATTATGCTATGTAGGAATAAGAAAATTAGAGAAGCTACAGCTTTCTGGAGAAGGTTTTATTATTCACTTAAAAGAACTGGAATTAAAATATTTGAAATTAAATACCAATTATATTCAGAACCCTGCACTAAGTGTCAGGATACAAGATGAAAATTGACATTGATCCTATTCTTTAGGAGTTTATAATCTAGTAGGAGTGTGAAATAAGTAGAGAGGTAAGTAAAATAAGAAGTAGAATGAAAATGAATATAATAGGTCAACTAAAACACAAGAAAACTTGGAAGGAAGGCTCTGAAACCAACTAAGGAACTGTGGAAGGGAAGTGAAGGAAGAGCTTACAACAGAAGTGGCCCTTAAAAGGAACCTTGAAAAAAGGGACGGAAATGAAATTAGTGCCCTCCAAATGCACCTCTTTCCACATTACTTTAATTAATCTTACTTACTGAATAAATCTGTGTATGTTGATATAGCATTCATTTCTTTCTCCAACTGAAATGTTCCACCCATCAACTCATTTCCTTTCTTTTCTCACTACAAACCCTAAACCTAAGTCCACAGTGCATGAATGACAGTGTAAATCTCTTCTTTTCATCTAGACTCATTTTCCTGTGGCAGGGTTTTTAAGCTCAAAATAGAAGTTTCCAATAAAATCATTGAATAAAAAGTTATCTCCATAGCATCTCTTGAGCATGACACCTGGTTTCTGTTACGGTCAAGAAAGACCTTTTCACATTGAACAAAAGTGTGTTTTTATGTCCCGCTTCATTTGATGTGATGCCCTGAGACTGGCACACCACAAAAATATTTCTCAGTAAAGCTTTTTCATTTACTAACATTTTTTTCTGCTAAATATTTTTTCTCTTAAAGACAATAATTAAAAAAAATTCATTTGAGGTGAGTAAACATTGCATGTCAGCTAATTTTTTTGAAGGTAAATATCATTGATCCTAGTTAATTTTTATTAATCTTTCCTCAAACTATGTGGCATTCTTTAGAGTAAAATACCAATTTATATTTATTAGATTTGAGGAAAATTTATTACATGCTCAGACAAGGCTATTCTTATAACTGAAAATATATTGAAATAGCTGAAAACTGACAGAAAGCAACAATTTATTCTGACAGATATGACCTTATCAAGATTATAAGGACAATCATTTTCATTTACATGTTCCATGGCACAAAAAGTCTGTTATTGTAGGTGGTTGATTCTGTTTATTAATGGAGAATTTTTTGATAGTTTGGGACAAAAATAGAAGTTAGATGAACGGTACAAAAAAATAGCAAAACTGCAATTTAAATCCTGAAGTCAGAATGTTTAATTGCCATATAACCCACTTGAATACCATTGAGGGCATGAAATTACTGGATATAATTCTGGTTTCAATATGTGGTCTATCCAAATGTTAAGTACAAACACTCACAACTTTGTATTTTTATACTATTTATATATATATATATATATATATATATATATATATATATATATACTATTTTTAGAAAAAAGTAAGATCAGAAAGATTTGGATACACTGTTTTTCTCCTCCTAGTTTCAATAGCAAGCATCTTGCTTCTTCATTCTCTTTCCTGAGAATAATTCCCCAGTATCCAAAAAGAGATACAAATCATGTTCATGCAACAGAGTTTTTTAGTGGAACATTTTGCATATGAGAGACTATAAAAAGGTCTAGTGACCATTCAGTTCCTCATATTGACTCTATACAGAGTATCTGAAAGTTTTAAAAAGCAGACAGTTCCTACCAGGGGTCAGGTCAGTAAATATTTAAACTCAAAATCTCCCATGTTAGGGATTAGCATCACTCCAACAAATAATATAGTTCCCAGGGGAGAAGCAGCATCACACTCTCTGCAGTGGATCTAATTAGATCTTTAATACTGAAGGTAAAATGAGTGATAAGAAACAAAAAAACACTTCCAGACTCTGTCCAAGAAAAGTATTCAAGGATAGTGTACGGCTTGCACCAAATCATCTTTTGCACCTTTGTTTTCATTGCTAGCACATGGTAAGTTGAAATTCCAAGCATACACTATTTTCATCTACTCCTTAATGACAATTTAATTCAAAAATATTTATGAAACCTACTATGTGCAGAATATTATGCAATACCATGAGTGAGATAAAAAGTCCTTTTAAAACATGGTCCCTTATTTATGTTTAAAAAATGCTTAATAGCAATTTGTATATTATATACATTGGATATACCATATAAAATGCAATAATGTATATTCTAATATATAATAATAGTGTTTTATGGTATTTTATTTTACTATAGGACCAGGTACTTTCAAAACTGGTAGCTCATTTTACTCTTACTATGTCCCTTTAAGGTAGGGAGGCGGTACAAGTATTCCTAGTCTCATTGTATAGGTGCAGCATGGTAAAGTGCATAGACACCTGACCTCAAAGCCAGGAAAATTTGTGTTCAAGTCTAGCCTCATGAAACTGACAAGAAGTTTAGCATAGGATAAGGCCTCCTAGCTGGAAGGGCTGAGTCTTGTCTCTTGAAACCCAGGACTCCAGGCCCTGAGGCATTCTTCAGACCTTTGTGAATGACCTCTGAAAATAGTTTTTTGTTTTTTTTTTAATAAATTTATTTATTTAACTTTTGACATTCATTTTCACAAGATTTTGGGTTCCAAAATTTTCTCTCCATTTGTCCCCTCCCCCCTCCCCAATACACTGAACATTCTAATTACCCATATCACCAATCTGCCCTCTCTTCTTTCATCACTCCCTTCTCTTGTACCCATCTTCTCTTTTGTCCTGTAGGGCCAGATAACTTCCTATTCCCCATTAC
>JAQQSK010015634.1:0-10704 GCA_028658325.1 Potorous gilbertii
ACCATGGCTGTGCTCTGGTTTGACTATCACCTCATTGCCTTTGATGCCTGCTTGGTTCAGATGTTTTTCCTCCATTCCTTCTCTGTTGTGGAGTCTTCAGTGCTTTTGGCCATGTCCTTTGACCGTTTTGTGGCCATCTCTAATCCCCTGCGCTATGCATCTATCCTTACCAACAGTGTCATTGGCAGGATTGGAGTGGCTATTGTGACCCGGGCCACTGTTTCTCTCTTCCCTGTGCCTTTCCTGCTGAAGAGGCTGAACTTCTGCCCTGATAAAGTTCAACTTTCCCACTCATTCTGCTTCCATGCTGACATGATGAAGAGGGCCTGTGCTGACATCACAGTCAACATCCTCTATGGACTTTATGTAGTTTTATCTACAGGATTTGTGGATTCTTTGTTAATTGCACTGTCCTATGGACTCATACTATATACAGTGATGGGTTTGGCTTCTCCTAAAGAAAGAGCCCGAGCCCTGAACACTTGTGTCTCTCATATTCTAGCTGTTTTGGTGTTCTATATCCCAGTCATTGGCGTGTCCATTATCCATCGCTTTGGCAGGCATGCACCCCCAATTGTTCATAGCCTTGTTGCCTATGTCTATTTGATTGTGCCCCCTGTGCTCAACCCCATCATTTACAGTGTCAAGTCTAAGCACATTAGGGAGGCAATTCTTAGGTTGCTAAGGAAAAAAGGTCAAAATTCATTTGTCTAGGGAATAGTCCTAGGATCCCATGAAATTAATCATGGTTGTGATTGGGGGGGAATCGGGAACACAGTCAGAAAAATGAACAGAGTAACTTTTTTGGGGGGGGAACGGTACAGCCTTTATAGTTCATAAAAACTGAAGAGAAGAAAGACATCAAATTTGAGAGGTCAGATGATTGCCATTCTCATGAAAGTTCAGTGGATTGAATTAGATTACAATGGAAATCCTTTTCAAGAGTGGCTAAAGCTCTAGACTTGAAGCTAGAAAGACCTGAATAAATCTTTTGGGTTCTTTCAGCTTCAGTTTCTTCACTGGGAATGACGCTAAAAATAACAAAGGTGTTATAGGATCAAAAAACAAAACACATGGAGAATACACTATAAACCTTAAAATACTGTGTATGAGATGGCTAATGAGCTACTATCCAATTATACCAGTCTGATGTGACAATAAGGCTCCTAATAAATGTCTCAGAGAATATTCACTGTAGCATGGAATAATGTGTTGCCATTAGCATGAAAAGGAAAGACAACATGATGCTGTGGGAATTAAAATAGCCTTGAAGGCAGAAGATTCTCAAGGTCTCACGAAATTCCATAAGCTCCTCTTTCTTATTTGCTCCTTCCTAGTTCTGTGACCTTGGGTAGGGCCCTTAACTTTCCTTGGTTTCAGTTGTTACGTCTAAAAGGTAGAGATAATAGCACACACATACATGCACACACACGAGCATACATATACACACATGCACACATTCACACTACATTCACAAATTCTCCTACTTTTTTGAGATCGTTACTACATTCAAAAGAGACACTACACATGATGTGCTTTGTAACCATAGGAAGTTTATCAGCATTAATTTTCACAATTATTGTGTTATTTGGTGATAAACAGGACCTTACTAACAACTGAAGTTTCTTTAAGTATATTAGATGGATTAATGTCCTTATTCTGTCCACACACCACTCTATAGTTTCAAATGTCTAACAAGTCTTTCTTTCTAAGTCCCATAATAGTAACTTACTATATACTGTCCTTACCCAAACTTTGCCACCAGTGGATAGTTACTCCTCCAGCATGTACCCTCTTTACAGGGAACTCCTTCTTCCTACCTGAAAAGTAAGTGAGGTTTGGCAAGACCCTATGCTCTGTGAGTGAAGTAGAATTGCAGTATTTCAAAGGAATCATGAGATGCTCAAAACTAGAGATACAGCCATTCCAAATGTTCATATGAACTTTCTGTACTTAACCTGTGGTAGAGCCTTCTATGCTCACATTAGTCTGATCAGTCACCATCAGACGCAGAGCAACTTGACTCCAACATAGTGAGGCCATTTTCATCCTCTTCCAGAAAAAGGAAAACAATCATATTTACATGAGGAAAATATTTTCATAACTTAAGTGCAAATTCCAAAAAATTCTAGAACTAACATTTATCTGGCTGGTGGAACCACCATCTGGTATTAAAATACTCTTTCTAAACAAGTTTAAGGGACTCCATGATGTGGCAGGAAGAACACTAAACTTGCAGTGATTGGTCTGGTGTTCAAATCTCAGCTCCCTTAATTACTACCTTGTCACTCTGGAAGACTAATTAACCTTTCTAATGCTCAGTTTACTCATCTGTAAATGAGATGACTGAGGGAGATAATTTTAAGGCCTCTACCAGATATAGATCTATGAGTTTACATGGAGTAACATATAAGCTACTTCAGGGCAGAGATTCTCATTTGTGTCTTTATAAACCCGGGTGCCTAGTATAATGCTTTACACATAGGAGATATTTAATAAATACTTAATGAATTGAATATAATTCAATTCAGTATTAACAGGTTCAAGGTCTAGTATCCTTAAAGTGTCTTCCAAGTTTCACTTAAGAATCACAAAAATCTTACACACTTCCAACACGACATATTAGGATACATAACCAAAATTGGCATGCTACTCTCAAGATTCTTCCCAAAGATCTTCTCTTTTATCATTTGAGAGCTGTAATATTAGACCCAGTCCATCACCACCCCATCAATTCAAGGCAGATATGAACCCAGGATGTAGGTTTGCACCAACCTATTGACCTTCACTCTATGAACACTTCTCCTTTATTAAGAAATTTCTTTTGGAACACAAGGCACAGATTAATAACAAAAATATCTCTGACCCATATCCCCTAAAAGTTCCCAAAGAAACCTGACTTAATAGAAAAGTATCTGTCAAGCTAGGTACTCTGAGAGTAGTGTTTTCATGGTGATGAAAAACTAGACATCTGAGACAGGTTTCATATGCCCTCAATATTACCTCTTACATGGTAGAAAACAAAGAAAGGTCTTCAAGGGTTTCGGAAAAGATTTATTACTTGAAAATTCAAATTTTCCCCCCTGGCATCTACATGGCTGTTACTAGGTGACTATACAGATGAGGAGATGAATCAATAAATGAGTAGAAAAATTGATAAGTCCTTGTTATGCATATAGCACATAATAACATATATATATATGAATGGAAGAACCCTTTAACACTCTCCCCACTCCAGATCTTACCTCAATTCCCTTCTCACAAGAATTTGTCTGATTAATCTTCTATAAATAGCTGTATTTAAGAGACATCCCATCCTCTGAGACCTTGCCACTCTCAGAGACTCCAGTCCCAGAACCCTGTAAGCTCCAGAGGCCTAGAGGTTCCACCCAGGCTTTCCCATGCAGAGGTATAAGGGATAAGCAGAGTAGACCTATTGGCTGAACACATGGCTGGATTAGACTGAACAGAAGCATGGGATCTTTATGTAAAGGCTGAGGTTAGTGACATGCTGCACAGATCTCACTAGCTACCTCTTCATCTTTCCAGAATGGCAGAGTTAGATATTAAACATCTATGGAAAGTATTCTAATTTCATTGGATTTCATTAGGGTTTCAGTACCTTGTTTAGTAACCTCTCTAATAAGAAATGCTCATAAACAATAAATCTGCATCAGATAATTTTCTCATTCCCTTGGCCTTGTACTTGATGACAGGATTTATGTGAAAGCAAAGGGGTAGAAAATAGCAACTAGACAAATACCCAGGCATTCATCAGGGGCCTTTAACCTTTTTTTATTTTGAATCTCATGAACTCTTTCAGTAGTCTGGTGAAATCTGTGGAAAACTTCATTGTTTTTAAAGACATAACAATAAATACATATGATTATAATGAAAACCATTTATGTGGAAATAAAAATGTATTTTTTCCTATCCAAATTCACAGACCTCTTGTCATCTATGACCAGGATTCTATAGATATCAGATTAAGATCCCTTTGTCTAGATAAAACAGTTCAATGTATTCAAAAGTGGGCTACAATTGACTGCCTCTGTAAGACCCACAGACTGTTCTTACTAGAAACATGGTCTCATATTCTGGGACAACCACTCTCATGGACAGGCTATAGGTCTTACAAAGGCAGTCAGTTGATTCACCAGGTACTGAGTAGGTGACTGAAATACTAGTGTGGGGCAGGAAACAAGTGTTCCTGAAAAGATTTCTTCAAGGCCATCTAACAAATTTGGAGGTAGCTAAAATCTACATGGGCCAGCTGAGTCTTCTTGGTCTTATCTTAGAATCAAAGAACTTTAGAGCTCAACAAGGATCTACTGATCATCTTGTTCTTTCATGGAAGGTGAAACCCAGGATCAGAGAGAATTGCTTTACCCAAGGTCTATAAATAGATGAGCCACAAGGATTTAACAAGTAGAAGAGCAGAGTACTTTCTGAAGCACCTCTCTGTTTCATGAATACCCAATCCTTGCCTCTAAACCCATGTGAGTTATTACTAAAGCTTCCACATCATAGATTCTTCAGGCAAAAGGCACTACTTAGTGATGGTCCATGTGTATAGGAGGGTTTTGGTGGAGAAGAATATAGGCAATGAATCTTCTGTTTCAAGGTGCCATTTGTCCCAAAAAAGAATTGCTAGAATTTTAGGTTATTAGAAAAAGAACGCCCCTCAAAGGTATAGTCCAATTTATTCACTTTACAGATAAAGAAAAAGAGGAAAATGGTATTAAACTAAATAAATTGTTATTTCATACTTTGCTTCAGTGATACAGAGAATAGCTTCACAGTTCTGACATAAGGCAAAGTCTAACTGATTTCCACATCAGTCTGTAAGTGCTCCTGGAGTCCTGGTTTTATTCAGTATAGGACAATGTTGTTTAGCTACTTTAAGAACTTCTGCTACTAAACCTTGATCTTTTATTTTTCTTAAAGTTCCATGGATTAAACTATTCTTTCTGGGTACACATGTCCAAATTACATATATCCACTTTTTTTCTCTCTTCTGAATTCTCCTGAACTACATATCTGCCAGCTGAATATTTCCATCTTAATATAAGGTGAGCATCTCAAAATCAAAATGCCCAAACTGAGGTAATTGTCTTTCCTTCTAAACCCATTAAACCTCCTAAATTTCCCATTCCTGGAAAGGACATGGTTATTATTCCACATGTCCAGGATTCATCCTCACTACATCTCTCTGCTTCATCCCTACATTTCTAATCAGTTATCAAATCCTATCTATTCAACCTCCTCAACATCTACTGCATCGGTCATTTCATCTCTGCTCACATCACAACTACCATTGTTGAGGCCCTTATCATTCTTCATGGACAATTGCAATAGCCTTTTAACTTCCCTCTCTGCATTTAGACCCTCTTATCTCAAATCAGGTTTTGAAACAGATGTCGAATTGACCCTCCTGATAAAGAGGACAACCATGCCACTCTCAAGTTTCAGTGGTTTCCTTTTGCATCCAGGGCAAAATAAAAACTTTCTCTTGGATGTTTTAAGTCTTTTATAATCTGATTTCTGGCTATAATCTTTTCAGACATGTTACAAATTACTTCTCTTAATTTACAGCTTTATACATTTTCTCTGGCTGGTCCCCAGGTCTGAAATGCTCTCAGTCTTCCTCCCCACCTCTTAGTTTACGTGGCTTCTTCTGTAGGAAGTCTTTACCCATTCCCTTTTATGCTAATATCTTCCCTCTGTTGATTATCTTCCATTAACTCCATAAGTATTGTGTTTGTACATAGTTGTCTACATTGTCTCTTCCATTAGGCTGTGAGTTCCTTGTGGGCAGAGACTGTTTCTTGCCTTTCTTTGTATGGCCAGTCCTTGGTCCAGTGACTGGCACAAAGAAGAGGTTAGTAAATGCTTATTGACCAGATGACTGCCTCTTCTCTTTTGAGCTCTGGTCAAACTATTCTAAATGTTGTTCCCGAAACAAGAAATGCAATGTTCTACTTCCTCATCTTTCATAGGCTATTTCCCAGTTCTAGAACAATCTCTACCCTAATCTCTGCACCTTGGAATACACAGTGCTGCACTGTGTACCACCAGTAGCTGTACTCCACTACCTTTCTTCAAAATAAGATGCCTTCCCTGATAATACAAGTTGTTACTTCCTCCTTGCTCCACATCTATTTGCATTTGTTTTGCATATGTTCTATGTTTACTAATTAGTGAATGTTTTATTCTTCCAGTAGAATGGAAATTCTTTAAGGAAAGAACTAGGTCTCCCATTTTTGTTTGCATCCATAGTACTTATCACAGCTGCAGGGACATTGTAAGTACTTAGTAAATTGTCATTGATAAAGCAAAAGTCAAAGCTTTTTCCTTCCTTATTTCCCTTCTGACTCCATAATTTCCCTTTTCTCACAACTCTGGGCTCCTCACATCTTCCTCAATCTTTTTTTCCTTTGTTATCTTTCCATTCATTCCCTCCTTGATGGTCTTTCCTTTGTCCTATTGAACTGTGAAATTCTTAGTGAGAAGCATGAAAGAGTCTCTTCTTTCATTCAAGGAGAGAGAATATGTACATATATACACATATGTATATAGTGTGAGCATATTTGTATGTAGCTATTCTTTCAATCTGGCTACTTTCCATTAACCTAGTGTAATGTGTCTTCCCCTTGAAAACTTTTTCTCCCTACTTTGAAGAAATATGAAGACAAAGAGTGGACATCGTAGGCTTCCTTCCCATTCCTCCACTCCGTTTCCTCTTTTCTGCCTTTCTATGACTAAAGGAGTAGAAGTATATTGAGCCATCTAGCATTATATTACCAGCAAAGGGAGGGTAGCTGGAGACAGAGACATGAATACTATTCAAAATAATAGTTGACGAGACCACAGATGGAAGATGAATAAATTTAGCAAGGCATTTTTCACAACTAATTCCTCATTATAGCCTTAAAATAACTTTGATAGGGCAGTCATCATTATGAGACTTATTCAAGAGATGAGAAAAGGAAAGATCAAAGTGAGTACAATACTTGAAACAACTAGATGGCGCAGTGGATAGAGTATGAATCCAGGTACAGACATTCACTGTGTGACTCTAGAAAACACATTTCACATCTTAGCCTCAATTTTCTACTCTGTGAAGTGAAGATAATGATAGCAACAACTTTGCATGATGATGATTAAATAAATGTGTTGATAAATATGTAAAACATTAATGCAAATCTTTACACGTTTTATACATGGTAGCTTTTTATCAGTTACAACTACTACTATTTGTCATGTAGAAGTAGGAAGGGGGAGCTGGCATTAGATAAAGTATTTGGCACATGAAAAACTGTTCTGTATGACGCAATTCACTATAACTTCTCAATCTTGGGCATTGGAATCTCATTGGAGAGGCAAATTTCCTGAATGTAAGTTATCCATATTTATCTCTCATCACTCTCTCATCCCCACTGCATACAATCTGTGTCTTCATTCATAGTTTTCTCTTTGAGAAAGAGCAAGGACAGTAAGGGGAGGAGCTAGGCAAGCTATCCATCTATTTCTCCACCCTTGTATTAATTGCTAATACCATTTTCCCTCAATAGCACCTACCAATTATGACCATTCTAGAAAAGCTTGGGGTGGAGAAATATTTGAAACTATGAGCCTAAGGAAATACTTATATCATACAAATGTTAAACACCAATGCTAAATTTCAATCAGAATTAAGACTTGAATAGGCTTGGTTTGAAGCCATTTCCTAATTCAGATTTGGTGATAGGGATAGAGAAAGGAAACAAATCAAATAATAAAACCTTTTCCTTTCAGGAGACTGAATTTCCTTTTCTCTGGCAAGTGTCTTGACGTAATAGAATCCTAAGTGTCTGTCATGGCAGGAAAGTCATGGTAGCACATTTGGAGATCCACTGGTCTACACAAGGGGAGATGCAACATGAAGTGATGGAGACAAGGGGTGAGAGCAGTGCACATGAAAAGAATTGCTTGGCCAAAGACACAGTAATAGGAACTAAAATCTATAGAATTTGGGGTTGAGAGAAGTTCTGGTGTGATACTCTTGTCCCAAGGACTATGTCATTTAATTCTCTATATCTCCAGTACCTACACAGAACTTTGCCCACAACAGATGCATAAGGCATATCTGTTAAATGTGATAAAAGAAGCAAAAGATAAGGATGGAAAAAAAAGATTAGGGCAAATTTGTGAAAGTCCTTAAATATCATTGGGGGCCACTAAAGATTTTTAAGCATGAGGGGTGATATACGATCCAAGATCAAAGTAGTGATCTGTAAGATCATTCTGAGAGCATTCTCAGAAAACATCTTTTTTGAATCATGGGCACCTTTGTGTCATTGGCAAGTGCAAGGAAGTATGTAGACACCTTCTCAGAAAATATATTTGTTAAAGAATTGAAGAAAATCCAAATTTGTGTAGAAAATAAATATGTATTTTCTCATTCAAATTACAGACATCCTTGAAATGTATCCATGAACCTCCTGTGGTTCAAGAGACCTGAAGTTAAAAGGCCCTCACTTAGAAATCTGATGGTAGAGGGGGCTATTCATTAGTACAGACTAGAGGTTCTGAGGGCCTGAACAAGAGTGATGAACATAGGAAAAGAAGGAAAAGGATATGAATAACACTGGAAATATGAAGTAGGCACATGTTTCAGTAATTCCATCAGTCTCTTTCCTCTGATATACCACTATTAGGAAGGTCAAAGAAACACAAAGACATGGGGGCAGGATGAGGGAAAGGCAAGATAATTCAAGTGAGTTCCATAAACATTCACTAATACCTCCTTTATGCCAGGCACTGATCTAGAAACTGGTTGACCTCTCTATTCAGGTTTGATTTCTACCCAGCAAGGTCAAGTAAACACTACCAGTAGAAGATTTGAGGTTCTTTTTGTTCCTGTCATCCCAGAGCTGCAGAAGTCCTCTTGCTGGAAGGGCCCAACTGGGGTCTCAGTTCTTTTAGAAGGCCACACCCACATTCCTGAGATTAGGTCTATGGGTTCTACTCTATATGCCTAGGAAAGGACTTCAGTTCTGGCAAGGTCTCCAGGAAGTTTTGAGCTAACTCATGGTTTCCCTAATCACTTCTCACCTAAAATATTTCAATCACTTCTAATAAGTCTTTCCTCTTAAAAACCATCTTTGTCTCAGTGGCTAAGTGGATTTTCCTGAAGTAGTATAACTATCATCATAATACCTCTCTTTTAGATAGAGATTTTCAAATGTGTGCAAAGCTCTACCATATAATATATAATATTGTTGCACAGAGAAGTAAGTGATTTAGGAGCATTACAGAGCTAATATCTGAGGCGGCATTTGAACTCAGGCCTTTTTGACTCCAACGTCAACCTTCACAATTAACGGCCTCAGGGTGACATGACTATCTCAGTCACCTCCTCAATCAATTCAAGTAGCTTCTACTACCTCTAGACTCAAATGTAAAGTTTATTTAAAGTTGTTGCCCATTTGGCATTCAAAACTCTTCATAACTAGTCCCCTAACTATATTTAAAGTCATTTTACATTTATATTTATGCTTTCCTGGAATGTTGAAGAAGATTGCAATGTAAAAGGCTCATCACAGAGAATGACATATAGTAAACATTATAGAAATGTTAGGTATTATTATTTATTATTATTTTTATTCTACTTCATGCACCCTTCAACGTAGCTATAATAATCTACTTACTTTTTCTCATACATCTCATGTCCCCATTGGGTTTTTTTGATAGTCTCTCTGAAATGTGCAATGAATTCTTTCCTTTTTTATCTGTAGTCTCCAGATTTTTTTTAACATTCAGTTCAAATGCCAAATTCTTCAGATCTTTTCATCCCTAAGCTGTTGCAGCCTTGTCTTCTAAGTTTCCCTTCCACATGCACAATATGTATCCTATACAAACATACTAATTTAGAACTTGTCCCCCCTTTAGAATGTATTCCTCTTCAGGACAGGGACTGTTTGTGCTCTTACATGATCATACGTTTATAGGTTCATTTTATATACAAATTGCTTATCAATATTTGTTGCAAATAGTAAGTGTTTAATAAATGCTTGTTAATTGATGGCCTGACATTTATCACCATCATAGGACTGAGAGCGGATCTATACCCTAAAAACTAGCCTTGAAGATCTCTTAGGCAGCTCTCAACTACGATTGAAATGTATTTTCAATTTTTTTAAAAAAATTCCTGTCCTAGGACACTGTCAAAGAAATGAGTTCCACAAAATAAACTCCAACAATATCATTACAGGATGGCTGTTCACCAAAATGGTTAGACTAAGTCTTAAAACATAAGATTTTGCATCTTGGACCAGAGGAAAAGGTCTACAGTTGCTTCTTTATTCTTCATTTAAAAAATGTAGACATTGATCCTGTTTTCCATCTGAATCAAGGTATACAGTCAGAGGAGGTATCATCTTTTGAGAGACCCTTTTTGTCTTTCAGTGATGTTGCTTTTCCATTCCCATGAGAACAGCTCCTTCTTCCAACCATCTGCTTTTCTGCTGATTGGCATTCCAGGTCTGGAAGCTGTGCATGGATGGATCTCCATTCCCTTCTGTTCCATGTATACTCTGGCTCTCACAGGTAACTGTCTGATCCTGCTCTCTGTGAGGAGGACTCCTAGTCTGCACCAGCCCATGTATTACTTCCTATGCATGTTGTCTCTCACTGACTTGGGACTCACTTTGTGCACACTTC
>JAQQSK010015635.1:0-10703 GCA_028658325.1 Potorous gilbertii
ATGATAGAAGAGAGGGCAGATTGGTGATATGGGTAATTAAAATGTCCAGTATATTGGGGAGGGGGGAGGAGACAAATGGGGAGAAAATTTTGGAACCCAAAATCTTGTGAAAATGAATGTAAAAAGTTAAATAAATTTATTTTAAAGAATAAAAGAAAAACTGTTTGTAAATTTTGATCAAAATATCAGGTTACTGCTCATGAATCTGGAGTCCAAAGAAAGAAAGACCAACCTCTATATTTAAACCAAAATATTCACCAAAAATTATGGCCACAACATAGTTGAACATTGATGGGGGAATGGCATATCACACTGTGGTCCATGAATGTGGTTGAATGTCGGTTGGTTGGTTGTTGTCCTTCATTCTCGAAGAAGACCAAAGTGATATCACCATGATAAAGTGAAGTTTCAGTGTCCGACTGTGGCTGATCAGACTGATAGGAGTTCAGAATGTTCTACCACAGACTGGGCACAGATAATCCATGTAAATATTTGGGGTGGTTACTTCAAATTTGTGCATCCTATGGTTTCCTTTGTGCCATCTCAATTTTCCTTTGCTCACCAGAGCACAGCACCTTTACTGATCCAGGCATGCTGAGTGGTCCTGTGCCAGTGTCTCCCATGTTGCACAGTCAAATCCAAAGTTCTTAGAGAGACCTTGAGAGTGTCCTTGTATTGCTTCTTCTGACCAGCATGTGATGGCCTGCCAATATTTGCTGCCTGACAACTCCAGGAGAAATGCCAGGAGCAGAACAGGGGCTGTACACAATAGCTGTAGATCTGACCAAAGCCTTTGACACTGTGAGTCGTGAAGGCTTATGGAAAACTATGTCAAAATTTGGTTGCCCAGAGGAAGTTCATCCATTTCATGATGGCACGTCTGCCCGGGCTCTGGGTAGTGGATAATGCTCTTGTGCCTTCCCACTCACCAATGGAGTGAAACAGGGCTGTGTGCTTGCTCCCAGGCTTTTTAGCATAATGTTTTCAGCCATGTTGGTCCATAAATATAATAAAATATTGGGCCGCAAGAAATGATAAATATAAGGCAGAAAAAACATGGGAAGATGTGTAGGAACTACTAGAGTGAAATACACAGCATCAGGGTAATGACATACACACAACAACCACAATAATGTACATAAAAAGAGCATTGAAAGGAAGTTAAACTAAGTAACTGCAATGACCAATCCAAAGAATTCCAAAGAATAGCCAATTAAAAATATGAAATGCTGCATATAAAGATGGAGAAGTTCCATTTCAACTGGTTTTCCTTAACTGTTTTCTTTGCTATTAGAAACAGCTAACTACGTCAGCAGGAAAATTGAGGGTTAAAAAGACACTGCAGGCAGAGGGCTAGGGAATAGAAGGGGGAAAAGGAAAGCTCAAAGGAGCATCTTGTTTATTTAAAAAGTGAACAGGCACTTAGGAGTGATACAACTTTCTGAAGCCATTTTTCTTCAATCATGTCTCCTCCAGTTCCATAGAGTAAGGAATCTGGAGGGAACAGATTATACAACTGAGGTCAGAAATCTCTCTTTCTTCCTTTCCAATGATCCCAATGAGTATTCACTTGAGAGCTAATGAAGCAACATTTAAACTTACCAAACTCCCACTCTACTCTTCCTAACCTATCTTATCTGAAACATTGCTATCCACAGAAAATAATACAAGTCATTCCTCTCCCCTATACTTTTCCTTCAAAAAAAAAAGTAACATTCATGAGACATTCTCTCTACTCTCTCAAAACACAAAAAGCACAACAGCTTAGACTGGCACTTAATTTTGGATGTTCTCCATTGTAAGATTAAGGAATCATGATCAAATTACTGGAAAACATTCTTTCAAACACATCATCACAATTAAATTATCTGACTATAATTACAGCTATCTAATCACATGGTAAGACTAAGAAAAAATATTACTAATTTTTTAATATCTACATTATTTTAAAATGCAAATAAAATGCTTTTAATGTGTAGGGTTTTTAAATATAGAGGTAAAGTATTCTCTACTACTGTACGCACTAAATGCTGAGATCATTTTTGGTTTCAGAATGTTGCAGGAAACAGGAAGGGGGAAATAATGCCCTCTTACTCAATTTCTTGATCTCTTTCACATTTAATGAAGGACAGACAAAAAAAAGGCAAATCATCCAGATTTTATCTCATCTTAACACAGACTAAATAAGTATCTTTTCATTCTACATTAATAATAAACTCGGAAAATTCACTGGTAGTAGTGTGAGCATGGTTATGATGTCCAATACTAACCAGACTTTTAAGGACATCTTTGGCAAATATGTCTCATAATTACTGAATATCAACAATTCTCCTTTTCCAAAGAAAAGATTTTTAGAACAACAGGGCCCTCTACTGGATTCTAGAATGTTGTGTTTCCTAGAATTCTCAGTTAAGTGAAGAAATAATCTCAAAATTAGAGACTAATTTCCGGGTACTAGGCAACAAGAGAAGTTATTTTTTTTTTCCATTTTTAAGAATATTGTTAACATACCTTCCTACTTAAAACTTATTTCAACATTTTCCCCTTTGAATTATGTCTACTGGTGCCATAAGATTCAGACATAAGCTAAACCCATGAAGGCTGGGTGGTACTTGAAGAGCTGCTTATTCAAAACACAGCTGGTCCCCTTGCCCACAAAGAAATGGCTGCATCTAACGACTATCTATTTGTCCACATTCTATATGCTGGATAGTAGTAGAACAGAAGAAGAAAATAAAAGCAATTTTATAAATGAGGTCAATATGTATTTGTACAGTACTAGAATGTCTGGAAAGTGCAAGTTGTGTGATATATATGTGAGGTGACCTCATCAAAGTATAGAACATCTGGAGTAGCAAGGCTTAGGATACAGGCAGAAGTTTTCAGCCACACAAACCAGACGGGCTAATTGACAAATATGGACAGAATCAAAGATTAATCAGAGAGTAATGCAAATCAAATGCAACTAACAAAACAATCAAATAAACACCAAAAAGACAGCCAGCATTTTTTAAAAAAGAGAATTAACATTAAATAAGTATTCTCCAAAAGCTCTGACCCTCACAAAATCTTTCATATGGCACTTGATATTTATCCTTGATAAGGGAAATGTTAAAAAAAAGAAAAAGAAAATGAAAGAGATAAAAATAGATTTAAAAATAAAATTCTTAAGGATAAGAATACAATTGAAAGCCAGCATTACTTTTTAAATTAGAGCAAATGTAGAAAAAAAAATTAAACTGCAAAAAATAAATATTGAGTCACCTGGCTGAGAGAAATACGAGAATGGATACAAGTGAACACCCCACTAATCAGATAGGAAATAAATCATTGAACCAATCTCAACTTCAATACCTTCATCTATAAAATGAGCATAGCCTCTAAGGTCTGTTCCAGTTATAAATCAGTGATCCTATGTTACCAATATATCAAATCAAAGTTTAGAAAGATTTTTAAGTTTCTATTTAAGAAAATAGACCTCTAAAATGTATTTTTAAAGTAACTAAATCCAGTAAACATCAAATGGAAAACCACCGCCTCAATGCTGCTTTAAACAGACATCTAAATGATATTTTTAAAATAATAAAATCCAGTAAAGATCAAACTGAAAACTAACACCATGCTAGCCTGTCCCTTACAGCCTTGACCACCAGTGGTTTTTTCTGTTAAAGAAATATACCTGTTGCACTTCAGAAATTACCTATACTTGCCGAATGTTTTCTTTCTATAGAAATGGAGCACATGGGCAACACAGCAGGCAGAGAACCATGCCTGTTTGATTAACAGCTGGAATCTGAGAAGAAATGATTAAGCACTTCTTAATTACCCTTTGGGATGGATTTATGTTGCTTTAGCTGAAGACTAACTTTGCAAAAATTAATTCTGACTGTTCCAATCACTTCCTGGAAAGGTAATGACCGGACCAAAATGTGCTTTAAATAGCTTCCCTGTGGCTGGAGGACAATGGAGACAAAAGCGTTTACAAAAATCTTTAGTGGAATGTTCACAAAAGGGCCAGAGAATGCTTCATACTAGGACCCAATAAGGACAAAGACAGTTAAAGTGCAGTTGTTCAGGTCATGCCAAGGGAGGCCAATTTCTCATTACCGCCACCATGTTGATAATTTACAATTACTTTAACAATGCCCACCTGCTCATTTTTGCAGAGCCACACATTGCTTCCATTCAATACGGTAAAAATTTTAGCTTTGTATCCTCTTAATTCCAGGTATCCACATTTCTCAGGTAGAACCAATCGAGACTGAGAAGCAAGTGTCTGAGACTTCAGGGCATTTAGCAGAACAGTGAGCCAGTCATTTCTCTCCTCTGAAATGAAAGACAGAAGATAAATCTCTAAACTATATGTATACACACACACACACACACACACACACACACACACACACACACACATATATCTAACGATAAATTATATACTGTATACACACATGCCATTCCTTCTATACTTAGTAATCTCGTCAGTGCTGTTATTTCCTGTATTGAGGCAGACTGCAAGTAGTTCCTGCCTTTTCAAAGAAAACAACTTTTGACCCACTCTCAAGGACCTCTTTCCCATTTTGTCGATATCCGTGTGTTTGTATCCTCAACCACACATAAATAGGAAGAGTACCTTCTCATCATCTACAAATATACTCATCATTCACTGCCTTCTCACCACCTGGGTCCCATTGTCCTAACAAGGTCATAGGCAAATTCCAAGATGGAAGAAGAGGTGCGGAGTATCTAAATATCAGCAAAAAACGGGAGCAGGATTCAGGGAGGGACTGGGTACCATTCACCAGGAGGAGGGAGGGAGTGAAGGGGAGCCTCCCTCTTTCCAGCAATGCCCCTGAGGCTTTGAATGCCTCTCCTTTTCCCACAGACTAGATTCCATTGTGGAATATGGCACATACTGCCAGATGTGGATTTATAATACCTATTTATTGATTTTGCTTAACTATTTTTTATTACAAGAGAGAAGTAAACATAGGAATTAGGTATATCACAAAATTAACGTAGTACAAAAACAAACCAAAAAATTTTAGAGATGCCTTTTCAAAGCATACAAAGGGGAAGTAAGAGAGAGGTCAAAGGACAACAATGACCCACATTATCATATATAATGAGATAAATAAGATCAATGAGAAGGGAAAATGGGTCAGCACCCAGTTCTTTCTATGACAAAATTTCAGTGGTCTGGTTTCACTATTTTGACACTTATCCCTGCCTAGATCGGAAGTAACAAACACACCCTGGGGTGCATGCAGCCCACAACATTCTTAATGAAGCCAAAATGAGATTACAATGGAATTGGGAAATATTTAACAAGAACTTTTTTTCTTAAGACACCTTAATTTAGAAGGTGCTAAGTTTTTCAGCAATACAGACAACTGAGCTTGGTATTAGGGTTGGTTTTTTGTTGTTATTTGGTTGTTTCAGTCATGTCCAAAGCTTCATGACCCTATTTGGGGTTTTCTTAGCAAAGAGATTAGGCCATTTCTCCAGCTCATTTTACAGATGAGGAAACTGAGGTAAACAGGGTTGAGCGACATGCCCAAGATCACATAGCTAGTGTCTGAGGTCAAATCTGAACTCAGGTCTTCCTTAACAAAAGTAATTAGTTATTACTTAATAAAAGAAATTAGCAATTAGTAATTAGGAAGGCATCAGATGAAACTTCCTATTTCTAGCTATTGCTATCTAGGTGAGATTTTCCTTCCCGCCTTTACTCCCTGTGGTCTATACCCATGAAGGTTGGTGCCAGAGCAATCGATCTCATAACGTTGATTTGAGAACCAAATACCTTTTGTGAAGCTTCCTGTGGGCACACACACCAAAAAGCTAATTACTGTTCTATGGAGAATATCAATATCAACATATCATTTCATGCAGAGATATGAAAATACATCCAGTCTATGACAGTATGCCAAGGTTGAACACCTTCTTTCTAAATCTTTATAATACTCAAGTTCAATCTGTGGTTTATTCATGATTGCTACAAAGCTTATGCCAAGTAAAAGGTGCATGATTTTTTTTGCTTGTTTTTAAATGATGATCTACAAAAAAAATTGTTTAAGATTTAATTAATAATTAGCTAGACTGCAGTGGTCGATTTTCAAATTATTACCAGTATATTTCAATTCCCCAGAACTCTCTTAAAATTGACAGCTATTTACATGTGATTTGTAAGCATATGAAGTGCCACAAATAACCCCTGCCCCTTGTAATCTCAAAGAATTATGTAATTCTTCAGTACCTAAATGACTACCAGAAAGTGAATGGGCAAGAAGTAAAGTTGGACATCACTATAGAGCTGATTCTAATTATCCATGATAACGGAGGTGAGCTTCGGCACTGATACTTCAAAAAACAATAACTATTACAGAAATTATTTCTGCTTGGCTTTGGCATATATTCAGATAATTACTTTTGGAGATGAGGGATAGGATGTTCTGGGAAGTCAGAGCATCTCAAATAAAATAATGCAGTGACACCGAGTCAGGGGGAGCTGAGAAATAGGCAAGTTTGCTCGTGCTCCTTTTCCCAGAGATTTCTACATTTTGTACAGTGCTTTGGGTTGACACCAATTCAATTCCACTTACAAATATCTGTGGCATATTTGAGTTTAGTAATACATTAAATCAGCATTTCTTCTTAGACTGTGCCCTATTACAACTTTGTTCAGTCTGTTCAGGCTTTAAAGGAGCATGTTTAAACGGCCACCTTTTTTTACAGCTGGTGAGGGTGGGGAAACAGGAGATAATCACTGTCAGCCTTTCAGATGTCTGCTTAGAATGTAAGTTTCTTGAGATAGGATTGTTTCATTCTTTTTACTCGAACCTCTAGTACTAGCGAATCACTTGGTACATAGTTGGCTTATTAGACTGACTGAATTTATAAACTGACCTGTTGGCTGTTCTTCACATGTGACATTACATCTCCAGCCTTTACGCTTTCCTACCAGCTGACATCCATGCCTAGATTCTTCTCCATCCTCAGCTCTTCATCTGAGCTTCTCTGGATTCTTTCATGACTCAACTCAACTCCCATCTTCTCCATGCAGCCTCTGTAGGTCCTCCTCACACCTTCCCCTCTAAGGGGACCTTCCATACACTCTACATAATCTCTGATGGCCCAGTTATTTACATGCTGTCTCCCCAATGAGATCACAAGCTCCATGAGAGCAGGGACTATTTTTGCCTTTGTAATCTCAGTGGTTAGCACAGTGCCAGGAACGTAGTGCTTAATAAATGCTTATTGACTGTTGACGTGCTTTTGCCTAATAATTTTCAGTTCTATTCCCTTGGCTCTACTCCTTATGAGCAAACTGACTCTCTTTATTTCACTTAAAAATAACAACTGATGACCAAAGCTAACCCATGAGGGCATTAGTTTACAAAGCATCTGGCTTTTCAATCTTCACAGCAAGCCTGTGAATCACAGTTTAGACATGATTATACCCACTTAACAGATTATATAAAGTAATGTTTAGAGAAGTTAAATGACTAGCCCACAATCACTTAACTAATAAGTGAGCAGAATGAGGGTTCAAACCCACATCTTTTGACTCCAAATCCATGGTTACTCTCTATTATCTCAGCTGTTTTCTACAACTTAAATTCTCAGTCTCAGCTTCTTTGTGTATAAAATAAAATAAAAATAATTTCTAATCTGTCTATAACAGGTTTGCTGGGCTGATCAGAGGAAATGATGCATTTGGCAATGTACTGAAAGTAAACAGTGACAGAAAACTGAAAAATAATAAAGGTTGCAAAAAATAAGGCAAAATATAAGCCGATGTTATCATTGACTAAGCAGCATGCTTAGCAGCATACTGCCTAGAGCAGGAATGCATTAGCCACATTTTGGTTACTTTACATACCTGAAAGTCACCAAAATATAGATATTTTAGGACTACTTTGGAATTTTTCTCTCTCTGATTCAAACTATAACTCCACATATTATGTATAATCAACAGAGGTTTTATAATATGGGCTTTTTATATTTAGCAGAGCTAGGCTAATAAAGAACACCATCACCTTGTGGCTAATAGGAGAGTTATACAATATAAAACAGACTTCATGCATTAACTTTGTCCTACTTTTAAACAGTATATTCTAATGAGTGAATCATAGCAGATGGGTTCAATGATTTTTTTTTTTTGGTGAAAAGGTAACGTGTGTTCATCCTTTATTGCCAAAGAAGACCATGCCATCAGAGAAATAACAACATGGCTTGCACTTGAATTTGTTTCTTTTTTGAGTGAGGGAGGGCTGTGCAGGTCATCAGCCTCACTTCTCCTCCAGAGCCATCTGAATCCAGTGACCAGATATTCATCAGGATGATTGCAGATGACTCAGGATGAGGCAATTGGGGTTAAGTGATTTGCCCAAGGTCACACAGCTAGTGAGTGTCAAGTGTCTGAAGTGAGATTTGAACTCAGGTTCTCCTGACTCCTGCACTGGTACTCTATCCACTGCACCACCTAGTTACCCCTGGTGAAAAGGTAATTCCTTGCCAAACCACTGGCCTTGAAAAATTTATTTGCTGGTTTTTAAATACTAAAATGTCCCAAAATAAGAGAGGCATGCTAATTCACTGCGAGTAGGGCTATGAATTATTCTAACAAATAAGGAATACAATTGTGAATTCAACAAGAAAGATTTCAGGTTGTTCATAGCCCATGCTCTAGAGATCCTACTAATGGATTCATAATCCAGAAAGATCATTGCCTAGAAAAAAAGATGAAGTTTAAAAAAAAAATTCACATCAGCATCACTTATGTTAATACAAACTACAGGGAAACTAGATATCCAATTTGCTGAACAAACTGCGGCAATGGAATGGACTCTTTGTTCCCTAAAAATAACAACTATGAAGAATTCAGAGAAATACGAAAAGACTTATATGAACTAATGCAAAATAAAGAAAGGAGAAACGTAAGGACAATCTACATGATTTCACCAAAGCAAATAAAGAAAGTAATAAAATGCAATAAAATTTAGGTTAAATAAAATGTGTAATAATGGTGTCAAAATACTTAAGTCAAAAAATACATCATTCCTTTTCATTTAGGAATACAAAGAAATAATATAAAAGGGAACCAACTTGGTTCCAACTGATTTTGAGGGAATGGAGTTTTGGGTGGTTACATCAAAGTGTTTATTAGGATACACATGAAGTCAGAACAAAATCTAATAATTAAGGTAAAATACCTTTAACTATTTATACAATACTAGTCAAAACCAAAATTGCACAAGGTCATTTTTTCAAATATAGAAAAATACTGTGTTTGTCAGGGCTAAAGAATTCTCATCCTTAGTTGAGTGGTTAATGAAATGAAATCAAGAACGAACCATCTCATTACAATGCAGTTTTTAATGATACTCAAAAGATCTAAAAAAAATAGATACTTTTAAAACCTATTCCCAAAACTTGGTATTATTTATAATGTAATCAGGTATTTATAAATCATATGCTATACATAAATGCAAATATCAATGAGAACTTTTAAAAATTACAGTTACTAGAAATTAAACTTACCTTAAAGTATATTTATTAGAACTTACCTTAAATTATAGTTACTAGAAATTAAACTTACTTTAAAGTATACTTATTGGAACTTAAATTATAGTTACTAGAAATTTAACTTACCTTCTTTTTCTACTCTAAATACAAAAGTCCTTTGTGATGTAACAACTTCAAATTTGCTGTCTCCCTGACCTCGAATTGTTGACACAGCAGAGAGAGGAATGATTCCTTTTGAATATACCTCCTGAATTTTGGGAAGGACACAGTAGCAGCATTAGTGAAACTTAATTGCCCGTATTCCGAAATACAATGCCAAATTCATTTTGCAATCTCATTGTCGATCCCAAAGATGGTAACGTATGCCCACATTAATGGAGTTTCATCTCTCTTATTTCTTCTTCTGTGTATTCTGTTCTGCCTCAACTGGTCATTTAAAAACACAAACCTACTCTAAGGACAGAAAATTAGCTCAAGAAACAGCAGTGAATTTATTCTGACTGCTCTCTAAGTAATTCATTCACAATTATTTGATGGTGTTTGCAGGCATCTGCTGGCTATCACAGGTACTGTAGCTAAAACATTTCACATTTGTCTATTTTTCTCTATCAGCTATGAAAAATCACCTAAATCTAAGCATCTGAAATTTCTTATAAAATGTTAGCTATCTTAAGTAAGAGGCTCATTGCAGGAATTTTAAAAATTCTAAGTACATTCCTTAATACTTTGATATCTATAGAAAATTATAAAGTAAATTTAAAGAAAGCTTGGCTGTTTCCAATGAGAAACCCATGTACATGACAGTGGTACTCATACCTATCAGTCCAAGATTTAAAAAAACAAAGTAGTATACACAGAGCAAATACTTTTGGTGTTCTTGAGGATGGGGAAGCTCAAAAAATTCTATATACTAAGATGGCACCTGAACTGGTTCTTGAAGGAAAAGGATTTCAATAACAACATATGGAGATGAAAGTGTTCTCAAAAAATGAATAGATGGGGGGGCGGAGCCAAGATGGCGGAGTAGAAAGACTCACATTTGCTAGGTCGGAACCCACAGCCCATAGATTTCCTGTAAAAAGAACTACTGACAAATTCTGGAACAGTGGAAGCCGCGCAGCAACACAGTGAAGGAGATCTCCGTTGCAGAGAGCCCTGAAAAACCGACCGCAAAG
>JAQQSK010015636.1:0-10703 GCA_028658325.1 Potorous gilbertii
CTGGCCCTACAGGACAAAAGAGAAGATGGGGACAAGAGAAGGGAGGGATGATAGAAGAGAGGGCAGATTGGTGATAGGGGCAATTAGAATGCTCAGTGTACTGGGGTGGGGGAGGGGACAAATGGGGAGAAAATTTTTGAACCCAAACTCTTGTGAAAAATGAATGTAAAAAGTTAAATAAATAAATTTATATTACAAAAACAAAAATAGTAAGCAACCTAACATACACAGGGGATCTGCTATCACAGGTTTTTAGATCTTCATTCATGAAAGGAAAAGCAAGGGGTTAACAGTCGTTTTAATCAAGCACTGGCTTCAGAAAAAAAATTAAACTAAATATTTCAGAGAAAATCAAAAGTCAATAGACATGCTTCCAAAATGTCTGACCGTTACATTCATACACAGTTACCAGAAAGGGACACATCAACTTCTGGGATATAGAGGAAGCAGGGCTCCTTAGTGATTTCCCTAGAGTCTCTCTGGTCAAAGAAACACTTCCAATAGTAAGTCCCAAAGTAAAACTCACTCTCAGAATATTTATATACTTTTTAGTGCCAGAGGGCATAATCCTCTGACTCAGGGATTCAATTGAAAAACAAAAAACAAAACCAAAAGGAACTTGGGGCCCTCCTAGAAAACCACTGCCTTAATCAAGCTTTCCACAATGGGCAGGCCCATCAAGGAGTGGGAAAGATCCTACTTAATCACATTATTCAATTAGAGGCACTAAAACAAAATAAAAATACAAAAGCAGCAAAAGATACCATTTTACTTGCCTTTACAGATATCCACTCCCCAGGGAAGTTTCCATCAAAATGAAAGAAGTGGGAAAATCTTTTAAATTTTTTAGAACTAAAAATTACCAGTTTTATAGTCTCCGGTCCTCTCTGTTGTTTTTTCAGCAACTTCTCATCTATTCAGAGATAGCAAAATGACTTTTTATAGACACTGAAAGACATAAGCAGTACTTTTGCAATCACAGAATACCACAGGCAAAAAAAGTAGAGATCATTCAATCTAACAATATCCTTTCAGAAGGAAAATAGTAAACGCAGAGGTGGAAAGTAATTTGCCCAAGGTCACGCGGTTAATTACCAAACTTGTAGCAAAACTTAAGTAAGGACTTCATGTCCCTTAACTTCTACTCTCCTATGTACTTTCTGCTATATCATACTATCTAATAAGCAGAAAATAAATCAGATATTAACTTACTCTTTCCATTACCAGTTTACTACATCAATATAAAATAGCTGCTACAATTAAATATTGATTCAGGAATGTAGAGTTGATTTTAGTTTTCTATTACTACTGCAATTACTATTAATCTATAAATACAGTTATTGATACATCAGTTACCAGGCCGTGGCTACCACATCGGTTTAGTCAAAATAATTGACCTGGCATGATGAGCAATAGCTTAATGACTTCCACATTAATAACTGTAGTAACAAACCAAAATCAATGCTGCATTAATCAATCTACAATGAACTGTTGTACAGTCTTATAATTGAAGCAACTTATTATATTAATGGTACAAGAAAAGTTAACTGCGGGAGTGGGATTAAATGGGATTAAATCTGTTTCAAACATACTGACAAAAGAATACTGCGAAAGTGTTTGTTAGTCTTTAAATAAGGTAGCTATGAAATTCACCAAGTTAGTTGTTTCCCCTAAGAAACAGGTAAAGACCACACTACTCGGGTGAGCATAGGTAAAGATCAGTTGTTACCTACGCCAGTGTAGACAAAAACCATCAAAACACAAGCATCTGGTCTGACGACCCTTTCCCACCACAAACATAAGGCAAACAGGAATTACAGAAAGTTAATTCAGAATGAATAAGAAAAATTATACATTTAAAATAAAGTGATTTTTGAACAAAATTTATTAGCATTTGTTTTTTATTGTTGTTAATTGAGAGAACCAATAAAATGAGGTCTTTTAGGGAAGAGATTTCCAAAGAGACTTCTAAGGACCAAGTTTTCACATTATTGAGAGGTTTTTCGTCCCTTTCAAAATATATATATACTCACCATTGTTCATGATAAGGAAATATTAATAGAATAATTTCAGAGAAGGCTGAAGCTTGAGGGTGACTTAAAATGTATCAGATCCAAACCCTTGCATTTTTACATATGAATAAACTGGGGCTCCAGTAAGTTTATATCAGATTCAGGGTTTGTAGCATCTAGACCTCAAAATGAACTTAATAGAAATAATAGTTAGAATATGTGTAACAGAATAACGATGATGATGTTGATGATGATGATGATAGCAATGGTAAAGTGCTTTAAGGTTTACAAACCAATTACAAATATTATCTCTCATTTTCACCTTGATAGGGTAACAAGTCCAAGCCTAGACCTTTAGTCCCTTGGACTGGGAGTGTTTTGGTCCTGTTTGTCTGAAGGGCCAGGGGAAAGCCTGGTCTTGGGAGGCTCCTTGGATTCCCCTTATTTGTATTCCTACCTTTGATCCTATTACCAGCCACTTCTTGAGGTCCAAGTCATCCAGCCTGGATTGTGGATTGTCTAGAGTACCAGCTACTCCCATCAGGATCCTCCCTGGATTTGATCTACATTCCAGGCTGACCTCCCTTATCAAGACCATCCCAACCACCCAATACTGCTTGGCAGAAACTGGATTCTTCCCTCAGTCTTTTTCTGTATTTAAGTTCCATCTCACCTCCATGGAAGGCTCTCAGATTCAGTCCAGCTCAGACTCTGTCTACCTGAGATCTATCTGACCTGCTTGTTAATACAAGCCTTACAAATGGTTAGGCTCCTTAAGAGTCAACCCAGTATGGCGAATCTTTAGTCAATTTGGTTTATCTTTGGCTTTAAGAAGGCTTGTGTGGAATTCATTCAAGCAGGCCCAAGCATGTCAATATTTTGGGGTCCCCGGCACCCTAACCCTCAAGAACCTCACAATAATCCCTTTGGAAGTAGGTACTATTATTTTCCCAGTTTTACAAGATAGTGACTTGTCTAGGGTCACATGGGCCAGATTTGAATTTTGGTGTTCCTCACTATAGATCTAGGTCTCTATCTCCTGCATGACTCAGGCTTCCTGTCTCAATTGCAATAAAGGTTGTGAGGGAGGGGTGGTGAAAGAATTGAATTCAGCATTTAATGTCTCTTTTTTTTTTTAGCATGAATTGAATGACTCCTAGTCAAATAGTGTCCCCATTAAACTGTCCTAGTTCTAAAGACAGCATTATGTATCAACAAAGGCTTTTTTTTTTAATTCTAAACTTAGCAAACACCAAACTAAATAGGCATTTTGATATGCATAATAGAACAGCAAAAATGGTTAACATGAAATTTCATATATATACAGCTTGCTTTTCTTTTAAACTATGTAACAAATTAAACATGTAACTTTCTTTTCTATTTTTAAATTGTATTTATTTCATTCTGAACTTAAGAAATAAAACAAACATTTTTATAACAATAGAAAAGAAAAAAAGATGATAGCACAGGCACCTACAAATCTATTAAATACAACTTGCAATTCCTTTGAAATATATAATAAAGTTATCAACTAACTTTCTTTTTTTTTCCCTTCTCTTCTTCCTAGCCCCCCTCCTTAGAGATGGCTATCATTAGATATAAATATGCATGTGTACATACATGCATATATACATACCTGTGTGTATATATGTATATGAATGTGTGTATACATATACATTTATTTATTTTTTAAAAAACCTTGTAAAGTAGTGACATTACTATTCACATTTTACAAATGAGGAAACTGGAAAAGGTTAAGTGATTTGCTCATGGTCATCTAGCTAGTGACTAGGACAGATTTGGGACACATCTTGTTGACTCAGAGTTAAACTCTATATACATTATATATAATTGTATTTTTATTTATTTTGTTAATATTTGCTAATTATATTTTATTGTGCTTCCACCACACTTGGGAGTGCTGTGGACCATGGCTATATGTTTGATACCTTCGCATCACACTATTCTCCTTCCATAAAAATTTAGATCAGATTTTTTAATGTTACATTGGAGGAAACCAAGACTCAGAGATATAGGACCACATACCTATTAGGAAAGATAATAAGTAGAAAATTGAACCCAGCTTTCCTGACTCCTAGTCAATTCTGTTACCACTCAACAACCCTGATTCTAAAGACAGCGTTATGTGCCAGCACTTATGAATGAATGAGGTCCATGTTTTCATGTCTGTGTTTCCATTTGTACAAAGGATTAATAAAATTTCTAAGATGGCAGATTATTGTTTTAGCTAATGAATCTCCCAAAATGGAATTTTATATCTCTTTTGGTAACAAAAATGGCTCATATTCATGTAGTTCCTTTTATTTGTGATTTGTTATATGTACTGGACTTGAAGTTATAGAAACTGGATTTAAATATGGCTCTACCACTTTCTTCCTCTGTGGCCTTTGGCAAATAATTTCCTTTCTCTGGACCTTAGTTCCTTCATTGGTAAAACTAAGGTAATAGTAGCACTAAGAGAGATATTGTGATGTAATATACAGAAAAACAGGCTTGGATTTAGGATAACATTGGGTTAAGTTCGATCTCTAACAGATACTGGATGTTTGACACTAGGCAAACGACATAACATCTTAATGTTTCAGAGAAATGCATTTGTGGTTGTGATTATTTATTTGCTTTTTCATTTGTCCATTCATTTTATGTTTTTATTTATTTTATTAGTATTTTCCAATTACATGTAAAGTTTTTTTAAAACAATTTTAAAAAATTAAATTTCAAATTCTCTTTCCCTCATACCCCTCCCACTCCTTGAGAAAGCAAGCAATATGATATTGATTATACACATGAAAGCATACAAAACATATTTCCATATTATCCACAATGCAATGAAAATGGATAAAAGAACAATAAAAATAAGGTAAAAATTTATTTTTTGATCTGCATTCAGAGTTAATCAATTGTCTCTCTGAAGGTGGATAGCATCTTTCACAATGGGTCCTTTGAAATTCTCTTAGATCAATGTCTTGATCAAAGTAGCTAAGTCTTTCACAGGTGAACATTGTTACAATACTTTTGTTTTTATGTACATTTCTTTCTGCTTCTGTCCACTTCACTTGGAATGATTCCTAAGTTTTCCAGGATTTTCTGAAATCATCCTGCTGGTCATTTTTTTACTATAATTGTATTACTTTCAGTCATGCACCACAACTTGCTTAGCCATTCTCCAATTGCTGGACATCCCCTTGATTCTAATTAATTGCTACCATCAAAAAAAAGTTACTGCAAGCAATCTTGTACAAATAAGTCCTCTTCCCTATTCTTTAATTACTTTGGGATTTAGACCTAGTAGTGGTATTGCTGGATGAAATGGTATGAACAGTTTTATAGCTCTCTGCCAGTAATTTCATATTGTTCTCATAAATTTACCATTCATTAGTTCCCTTTTCCCATATCCCTTTCAAAATTTGTCATTTCTATAAATTTTTCTCAGTTCCTGATACATTTGAGAAAAGAGGGCTTTATAAGAGAACCTCCCTGTATTATTTTTCCTCCCAGTTTCCGATTTACCTTCTAATTTTGGCTGCATAAGTTTTGTTTATGAAAATGGTTTTTCATGTCATATAATTAAAATGCTCTATTTTATTTCCCATAATCTTCTCTATTTCATTTGGTCATAAACCTAACCCTAAATTCACTTATATGAAATATATAGTTTTTCTTTGCTCACCTATTTTACTTATATCACCTATTATAACTAAATCACATCTCCATTTTAATTTTATCTTTGTTTATGGTGTGTGAGGTAGTTCTGTGTCTAGTTTTTGCCAAATTGCTTTCCAATTTTCCCAGAAATTTTTGTCAAATACTGAATTCTTACCCCCAAATCTTGGATCATTGAGTTTATCAAACACTACATTACTATGATCTCTTATCACTCTGTATTATGTCCCTAATCCATTCCACTGCTACACTACTTTTTTTCTTACCCAGTATCAGATTGTGATTTTTTGTTTTTGTGATTACTGCTTTGTAATATAGTTTGAAATGTGATAGTATAAAACTCCAATCCCAGGGACAGAGCCAAGATGGCTGAGAGCAGGCAAGGACTTGGCTGAGCTCTCTTCCAAACCCCTCCCAAGATCTTTAAATAATGTCCTAAAACAAATCCTGGAGTGGCAGAATCCACCAAAGAAAGGGATGAAACAATTTCCTAGCCCAAGACAACTTAAAAATTTGGCACAAAAGACCTGTTGCACCAAGGTAAGAGTGGAATGCAGTCTAATTCAGGTGGTATCAGCTCAAACCAGACCCCAGAAAACTGGGAGCAGACCTTGGGAATGAATGAATCAGCAGTGGCAGAGGGCAGTTCTAGAGCTCTCAAACCACAAATGATAAATTATAAACGATGCTCTAACTCACTATTCATTGGAGAAATGTGAATTAAAACAATACTGAGATACTTCCTCATCCCTGTTAGATTGGCTAATAGGACAGAAAAGAAGAATAATAAATGTTGGAAGAGATGTGGGAAAATTGAGACACTGACATACTATTGTGGAGTTGTGAATTGATTCAGTGATTATGTAGAGCAATTTGGAACTATGCCGAAATATTTATAATAGCTCTTTTTCTGTTGTCAAAGAATTGGAAATCAAGGGGATACCCATCAGTTGGGGAACAGCTAAACAATTTCTGATGTATGATTTTGATGGAATGCTATTGTGATATAAGAATTGATGAGCTAGATGCTCTCAGAAAAAACTGGAGAAACTTACATGAACTAATATAAAGTTAGATGAATAGAACCAGGAGAACATTGTACACAGTAACAATGATATCAACTAAGCATGATGTAGCTATTCTCAGAAATACAACGATCTAAGACAACTCTGAAGGACTTATGAAAAATGCTATCCCTCCCCAGAGGAAGAACTGATGGAGTCTGAATGCAGATTGAGGCATGCTTTTTTTTTAAACTTTCTTTAATTTTCTTGGGTTTTTTTATTTTAGACTATGTTTTCTTTTACAACATGACAAGTATGAAAACATGTTTTGCATGATTTACATATATAACATATCAAATTTCTTGCCTTCTCAGTGTGGGGGGAATTAGGGGAAAGGAGAGAATTTGGAACTCAATTTTAAAAATGAATGTTGAAAACAGTTTTGAAACGTAATTGGAGAAAATAAAATATTAAATAACAAAACAATAAACTCCTATTCCCACTCTAAGTAAAGAAAGAAACATGACATAGGTAAGCTCTCTTCTTTCCCATGGTTTTTCCTCGTATACCCCATTTTTGATATTCCCTGATCTTTTTTTCTTTAAGATGGATTTTGTTACTATTTTTTCTTTCTCTATAAAATAATTCATTAGTAGTTTGGTATGGCACTGAATAAGTAAATTAACTTAGGTAAGCTTGTCATTTTAATTATATTGGCTTTAAGGCTTTTTAAGTTTGTCCCTAGTACAGATAATGTTTGTCCTTGATTTTAGATAGACAGAGCTTATCATTTTAAGATAGATTCTATTGTTTCCTATCTTTTCTACTGTTTTTAATAGGAATAGGTGTTGTATTTTACTAAAAGCTTTTTGTGCATATATTAATATAATCATGTGATTTTTGTTGTCTTTTTTATTTATTTTTGTCAGTTTCGCTGATAGGTTTCCTAATATGAAATCAATTCTGTATTTCTGGTATAAAACCCACCTGGTCATAATAATTGCCTTTTACTTAAGTGAAAGCAAAATAGATTGTACTCCAGTCCTTTATTTTAACTTTGCGTGTCTTTCTATTCAAGTGTATCTTGTTGTTTTCTGACTTCTAATCCATTCTGCTATCCGCTTTCTTTTTATAAGTAAGCAATCAGATTCACATTTACCAATACTAATTGTACATTTCTTACCATCCTTCTTCTTCTGTTTATCCTTCTCTCCCTTTTTTAACCTGCCTCTTCTCAAATGAATCTTTTGTTTCTGACCACTACCTTCTTTCTATCTGTCCTCATTTTAACCACATACCTTGCTCACCTTTGTTTTATCCCTTTCCCTTCTGGTTTCCTTATTGATATATATATATAATATTATATAAATTATATATTATATATATTATCAATTGAGTTTCTGTGTTTGTGTGTGTACTATATTTTCCCTTTTTGAGCCAATTTAGATGTGAGTTTCAAACATTTTTGGCCCCTACCCATTTGCCTTTCCACTGTATAAGCCCATCCTTGAACATTTATTTCCTTTAAGTGAGACAATTTTCTTCATTTTCCTCTCTCTTTCATTTTGTCCCAGGGCATTCTTAAGTATCATTTTTTTGTATATCATCCCAACATAACTCACACCTGTTCTCTTTTTCTATGTTGAATTATCCTATCATTATAATAATTAAGTTCTGAGAAGATACATTGATCATATTCTCATATAGAAAGGTGAACATTTTAACCTTATTGGGTCCCTTAGGATTTCTCTTTCATATTTTCCTCTTTATGCGTCTTTTGAGTCTTATTTTTGAAAGTCAAAATTTCTATTCAGCTCTGATCTTTACATCAAGCATGTTTGAAAGTCTTTCATTGTATCAAATATCTACTTTTTTTTCCCCTTGAAGGACTATATATGGGTATACTTTTTGCAATCTCAACTCTTTTGTCTTCTGGAATATTGTACTCTAAGCTCTCAAATCTTTTAGCTTGGCAGTTAGTAAAGCATATGTGATCCTGACTATGGGTCCATGGTTTTTGAATAGTTTCCCTCTAGATGCTTGAAGTATTTTCTTCTTGATCTGAAAGCTCTGCAGATTTTTATTTTGGAATCTTCTTCAGTTTGTGATCGTGAATTTTCTCCATCTATATTTTATCCTATAGTTCTAGGATATCCTGGCAGTTTTCCTTGATAATTTATTGAAATATGATGTTTAGGTCCTTTCTGTGATAATGGATTTCAGACAATAATACTTAAATTATGTCTCCTAGATCTATTTTTTCATGTCAGTTGTCTATTCCATTAAAATATTTCACTTTTTTCTTCTATTTTTTTGTTCCTTTGTTCCATTATTTTTCAGTGACTAATGGAGTCATTAGCTTTCACTTTCCCAAAACTAATTTTGGAAGGATAATTTTCTTCAGTTAGCTTTTATGCCTCTTTTTCCACTTTTCCAATCTTTCTGTCTAAGGAGTTATTTTCTTCAGTATGTTTTGTTCCTTTTTTTTACTGAACTATTAAAGGTCTTTTCATAATTTTCTTCCTTTTTTCATTTCTTTACCTAATTTTTACTCTATTGCTGTTATTTGATTTTGGAAATTAGTCTTATGTCTTCTAGAAAAATCTTATTGGGTATGTGTCCAATTCATAATTTTCTTTGAGGCTTTGCTTTGTTGCTATTATCTTCTGAGTTTGAGTTTTAATCTTCCCTGTCACCATACTAGCTTTGTGGTCAAGATTTTGTTTGTTTATTTGCTCATTCCTTCCATCCCCATTTCTTGATTTTGAACTTTATGTTAAAATTGGACTCTGTTCTTGACATGGAGGAGTTAAAGAGGATCACTGTTCCAGGCTTTAGGCTTTTTTCACACAGCTGTTCTTAGAGGTGGTTCTGGGGGACTGGAAATTTTCAGTGCTTCCAAGGTGGTATGATATGGGGAGAGATATGGTTACTGCTCTCTTGGTTTGTGCTCTGATCCTTACCCAGAAAGGGCCCCTGATCCCTTGGAATTGTAATTGATACTTCTCCTTGGGTCATTCCTCCTCTAGAATCAGAAACTATACTGCTCTTTAGGGTCTCTGATTCCATAGGACCAGAAGTGACACTACCTTTCTGGATCCTACGCTATCTTGACCAAAAGTATCCCCTCTACCCTTGAACTATGACCCATAAGTGGGTATTGGCAATGGAGTTGCCTAACAGCATCTAGTCTTGCACCCAGTGATAATACAGTGGTATCTTATAATCACTTTCTGACCAGTTTTCAGATCCCTTAACTCTCTCTGGCTTGAGACCTCCTGCTTAGAGCTTGAACTACTTGAGAACAGCTTCTGCTGCTTCTTGTCACCACCGCCTACACACCCATTAATGTTTCATCCACATGTCACAGATCTCATTTCCTATGTTTCCTTTGGCTGGAAGAATGTCATACTCTGACCTTTTTTTGCCTCTACCCCTCCAGAATTCAATTTGAAATATTACTTTAAAATTATTTGGATGGAAATGTTGAGAGAACTTGATTGAATCCTTTCACTACTTCACTCTCCTGGCTCCCGTTTCATTCATTTTTAACATTCATTTAAAAATAATTCATTTCATAATTCTTCCTTCTCTCCATCTCTTTCCATATCTATCAAGAAAGCAAGAAATATAGTACCCCTTATCCATTGAAATCTTGCAAAGCATGTTTTCATATTAGGGAAATCTCTTAGAGTCACAAGTGGGGAACCCGAACCCTCAAGGTCACATGTGTCCCTCTAGGTCCTCAAGTGTGACCTTTTGACTGAATCCAAACTTCACAGAACAGATCTTCTTTTTTTTTTGTTTATTAAATAAATTTATTTATTTAATTTTTTACTTTTATTTTCACAAATTTTGGGTTCCAAATTTTCTCCCCTTATGTCCCCTCCCCCCTCCCTAATACACTGAGCATTCTAATTACCCATATCACCAATCTGCCCTCTCTTCTTTCATTCCTCCCTTCCCTTACCCCATCTTCTCTTTTGTCCTGTAGGGCCAGATA
>JAQQSK010015637.1:0-10703 GCA_028658325.1 Potorous gilbertii
AGAAGAGAGGGCAGATTGGTGATAGGGGAAATTAGAATGCTCAGTGTACTGGGGTTGGGGGAGGGGACAAATGGGGAGAAAATTTGGAACCCAAAATTTTGTGAAAATGAATGTAAAAAGTTAAATAAATAAATTTATATAAAAAAACAATAAAAAATTAAAAAAATAAAGAGGGAGAGAAAAAGCAATTTAGCATAACTAGACTCACAAGATAATTGAGTCTGGCCATATATAATCCCTACCCCTTTTTGGGAATTCCTCCTGTTTTTTGTTGTGGCCCTGTAATGAACATGCCCTCACATTCATGCCCTGCCTTTGTCCAGCTGCTTCTCAGTTGATTGATGTCTCCTTTGTTTCTACGTCTTTTCTATGACAAAAAGAGCTAAATGTACTGGGTCTGGGAGGACTTTGTGCCTTTGGGTTCGGAAGCTGTGGGCACTAGCTTAAGGCTGATATCCTTTTCTGATTTTTGGCTCTTTCCCATGGCTCACTGTCCTGTGTGATTTCCTCCCCATCCTGACTGGTCTGCTCTGCAGACTTCTCTTTCCACTGTCCATTGTCTTAGTCTCCACTCATCATGCTTCAGCATGTCACAGTTTAGTTGGGCATTCTGCTCCAAGAACATTTTGGGGCTTATTTATTTTTGGCTTCACAAGTTAAAAGCTTTTGAAGGTCTTTGTTTGAAGTGTTTTCGAAGGTTGAGTTAAGTTTCCTTCAGCTTGCCTATCTTCTTAACCAGCTGGTCACTCACTTCTGGGGTGTCAGAGGGGGATGATGTGTTCCTCCCTTCTGTCTATGCCTTGTCTAATTTTGATGACAAATCATCGTGTTCTAGAACATTGGTAGTGCTTAAGATTTATTAATAAGAAGATGATGCATTCCTTTTTCAGGGAAAAATCTTGAATCCCTTCTCTCGAGCCTGAAGGGAGCAGATGAAGCATGGCCCACTCCAGGACCACTAGGCGGAGATGGAGCACATCATTTTTCCAGGAACTCAGAGAGTCTTTCCTTTTTCACTTTCAGTACTTTTTTTCCTTAACACACTTTCCTCACACACTTTAGACATCAGTATTGACTCTGTAAAGATTTTGTGGGTGGTGGCCTGCTGGCTTTACCTTGGTTGTTTTGATAGTTGATGTAGTAATAAAGAGAACTCTGGATCAGGAGCCTGAAAAGAGGTCACCCAGGCCCCGTTTGTGTCAGTGAACAGTAGTGGGATCACAGCACTTACTATTACCCCCTTTTTGATGATCCTCAGTTTTCTCGTCTGTAAAATGGAAGTAAAGCTCCTAGCTCACGTCATAGGATTGTTGTGAGGATCTGAACCACAGAATATCAGAGTTGGAAGGGACCTAAGAGGCCCTCTAGGCCAACTTACTGCAGACCAGGAATCCCCGTTAACATTTTTAACAGCTTTCTCTTGAACTCCAGTGAAGAGGAATGCGAGGCCACTCATTCCACTTTTGCCTTCTTGAAACTAAGTTAAAAGGTTCCAAAGGAGCAGATTCTTTACCTGAAGAGGTGAATCTTGACCCCGTGCCTGGAAATTGGCAGGAGGAAAGACCACTGAATACTTGGAGCTTTTGCTGAAGAGGAGGGAGCCAGTGCTTGCTCTGAGAAGTAATAAAGTGGGTGCTATGAGATGAGAGATTTTCCCTTAAGGGTCAGAGGATTGGAGGATGCTGAGTCCTTGCTGAGGGACCTGAGGCAGGCAGCTGTTTGGTGACCTGTGGCTTGCACAAGGCATGTGGACAAGCCTTGGGGAAACGAGTGCGATCTGCTTAGCTGCACATGATGGTGCCTGGGGGTTCCATGGAGAACATGGCCAAAAAGGAGGAGGTTTTGGGTGGGACCTGACCAGAACGGATGGTGTTTATAACGTTGCTTATCCAAAGCAGGGGTTGCAGAGGAGAAAACTGACAGAAGACATGAATGACTGATAAATAAGATGGATTTGAAAATAGGATTTCGATTTCTAGACCAATCTTCTTTAAAAATAAGTTTTTATTGATGTATTTTGGTTTTTACTTTGCCTGCCTCCTCATAGAGAACCACTCTTTTTACTAAGAATTTTTTTAAAAGAAAAGAGGAAGAAGAGAAGAAAATTAAGACATTGAAATAATCTGGAGTTGTATGCAGTGTCCCACTCCTGTGGACACCCCTCAGCTCTTCAGAGGAGGAGGGGAAGGAGTCTCCTCATATCTTGTCGTTGGATCCAAGCTTGTTTTTGGTAATTTGGCCACATTCTTTTTTGTTTATTTTGTGGTTGTGGCTCTTTTCCATTCACATTATCGAAGACTTTGTGTATTTTATTTTCTTTGCTCTGCTTACTGCACTTTGCATCAGTTCATGTAAGTCTTTCCATGCTTCTTTGTCATAGAATATTGCCATCATAGTAGTATCACCATTTCATGCATGTTTCAGTTTGCTTAGCAGGTCCCTAATCAGTAAGTATCTGCTTTGTATCCTGTTCGTTGCTTTCACAAAAAGTGCTGCTATCAAGTATTTGGGGGTTTATGGAGCCTTTCTTTTTGTCATTAGGTTTCATATGCTTACCAGTGTAAACCCTAGGCCAAAGGTTATGGGCATGTTAACCACGTTATTAGTGTAATTTCAAGTAGCTTTCCAGAAGGGCTCTACCAGCAGTGCACGAGTGTCTGTCCTTCCACCCTTTCTCTAACAATGGCTGTCCCCATCTTTTGTTGTCTTTGCTGAATGTGAGTGAAACCATAGAATGGCTTTATTTGCTCTTTCTCTTATTATTCATTTATTATTAATTGATGAAAAAAGGAAGGAATGAAGGAATAGCACTTCTAGATCTCACACTATATTATAAAACATCAACCAACAAAATCATTGGTATTGGTTGCTGCTGTTGTGTCTGTCCTTCCTTTTCGACATCCAGATGATGACATGACTTGCAGTTGACTTTGATTTGAGTGAGGGAGAACTGTGCAATGTCACCAACCTCACTTTCTTCTCCTGAGCACCTGGGGCCAGGGGCCTGATATTCATCAGGATGGCTGGGGACGGCCCAGGATGCAATGGGAGACCCTGGCTCTTTTAGGCTAAGTAAGGTCTTGTCAGTTTCTCATTTTAAGTGAGATACACCCATTCAATGAATAGACTTCTTTAAGTAGTTACTCAAGAGATGGCCCCTTTAATAAAAAAAATCAAATTGGTAGGGGAAGGTTAGAAAAGTAAACAACGAAGAATCACAAATAATGGAACTCAGTAATCCAGTGTTTGAGAAGTCCAAAAGTATAAATTTCTTAGGGAAGATCTCCCTGTGTCAAAAAAACTCCTGGGAAAACTGACAAGCAGTCTGTCAAGAATTAGACTTTGACCAATACTTGTACCTGTCATAACTCTACAATACATTCAGAATGGATGTATGACCTGAATATTAAAGATCATACTATTAAAAAAATTAGGAGATTATTTGCTTTTCATAGATGTGGGTAGGAGATGAATTCTTGACCAAAGAAAGGGCAGAGATAAAGACGGAAGATAAAATAGATAATTTTGATTATGTGAAATTGAAACGCTTTTTCACTAACAAAATTAATGCACTTAGTATAAGAAGGAAAGTTGATTGACAGAGAAAAAAAGATGTATGTATCAAATTTATTGGATAAGGGCTTGGTATGCAAGATATACAGACAACTAAAAAATATATGAGACCAAAATTCATTCCCCAGAAGATAGATGACCAAAGGATGTGGATCACATATTAAAATATGGATGTAACAGATCCAGGCCAGGGAAAGGAAGAAACACTTGTATGTACCTACCCTGTGCTAGTCGCTGTGCTAAATGCTTTACAAATATTATTTTATTTGTAACATGGGCCGGTAAGAATTGATTTGCCTGAAGTCTTAAGAATCTAATCAAAGGGGCTTCAGATTGAAAAGGGAGGGGGGCTGCCTTTTTAATATTTCCTAGGCTAGATGCCATAGAGAGGAGCTACAGTGTGGGAAGCATGTTGGCTGAGACATCCAAAAAAAATGGTGGTCATAAAAATCTAAAAAAGGATTGAATAATGAAATGAACTTAATGGCCTTGGATGTCTGTCCATGGATATACCAAGCCTGGGTAATGAGCCAGCTGAACTAGAGACCCTGATGTGATTGAAAAAGATGTGGGCATTTTAGGGGACTCTAAACTCAACATTAGTTAACTAGCAGTGTGGTCAGGGCAAGCTGCTGTGATCTTGGGTGATCCCAGGCAGGAGAGACAGAGGATTCTGGAGGGAGGAGGGCCCTTCGAGCAGTTAGGTAAGTTCTAGCCCACACTTTAGGAACCATGCCCCACCTTGTGCAAAGCCATTTACAGACCTTCCCTCAGCTGAGTCTCTCGACAGCTGGAAGACCCTCCATTGAAACTGTAGTTTAGCCCAAAGTCCTTCCAGCGTATGGGTCAATGCATGTTCATGGTCACAACAGTAACTAAGTGGCAGATAAGCAGTATCTTTAACGGGGTATCTGGTAAGGAGGAGGAGGCAAGCTCCTTGAGGGCTGCCTCTGTTTCTCCTTTGGCCTTTTGCTTCCTCTTCCCTGCCCAGTGCCTCTTGCCTTAAGTGCACATGACAACTGCTCTTTGAATTGAATCGACTGTCCCTGCGAGGGCAGGTAGAAAGAAGATCCGAGACCTAGAGTCTGGGCCATTTTGAGAATTGTTGGAGAGACCCTGGACATTTAGCCTGGTAAAAGAAAAGGCTTGTTGGGGGGAGGGGCAGTGTGCTAATGTTCTTCAGGTATATGAAGAGGGAAGAGGACAGACTCAGGATTCGAGCAAGCAGACTTGATGTTGGGAAAGACTTCCTAAGGCTGAGAGCTTTCCAAAAGTGGACCAGATTGTCTTAGGAGGTACTGGATTCCCATGGAAGCCCATGAGGGCTTCAAAATGACCCCTCCTTTCCAACTTCTATATATATATTTCTGTTCTGCATCCTGACCCTCTTTCCAGTCAGCTTAGACAGGATGTCTAGGGGGTGCAGTGACTAGAGCTCTGGAGTCAGGGGGACTTGCGTTCAAATCCAGCCTCAGACACTTACTAGCTGTGTGACCCTAGGCAAGTCCCTTCACCTTGGCATGCTTCAGCATTTTTCACCTGTAAAAGGTAATAACAGCACCTACCTCCGTGAGGATCAAATGAGATAGGATTTGTCCAAAGTTCTAGGCACTGAAGTGCCCTCTAGATGCCCCTTCCTCCTCCATTGCCGCCCCTCTCACTCAGGTGTCTTAGCTCTTCATTCTCCTCGCTCTGGAGGCTAGGGAGGGTCTTTTTCCATTTTGTCTTTGTATTCCCAGGCAACAAGCATTTATTAGGTGCCTACTATGCGCCAGGCACTGTGCTACATGCTGGGTGGTAAAGGAAGGCAAAAAGCATTCCCTACAGTGTCATGGACTGTATTTATTAGCCTTGTCCCCAGCCCTCAGTACAGTTTGTACAGTTTCTTGCACTGTAGAAAGTACTTAAAAGTCTGTGTGGATGGATTGATAGATACTGTGAACCTTTGATTCTCCTGGCTCTTTGAACACTGCAGTCTTGTATTTCAGTCACCAGAGACGGAGGGTTTTTTTGGTGTTTTTTTTTTTTAAAGGGCTTTTCTAAGAAGGAAGAGGAGTGGATGTTGTTTTTCAGTCATGTCTGACTCTTTGTGACCCCATTTGAGGTTTTCTTGGCAGAGATACTGGAGTGGTTTGTCATTCCTTCTCCAGCTCATTTTACCAGTGAGGTGAACAGGATTAAATGACTTGTCCAGGGTCACACAGCTAGTCAATGTCTGAAACCAAATTTGAACTCAGGTCCTTCTGACTCTAGGCCCAGCTCTTTACCCACTGTGCCAACTAGCTGTCCTTGATGGAGGGATAGACAGAACCATTCCTATCAGTGCTTAAATCCAGCTCTGTTTTGTTTTTTTAGAATTGGTGTTCTCAGCCCTCCCACTAAGTTGAGTTTATTACAGGTGCCATGCTCATTAGCAGAACTAGGAAAGAAGGGTCAGCTGGATCAGGTTAGACAGTTTCCATCATTTCACACCCCTCCAATGTATGTGCCTCCCATAGCTGGGTTCATATTGTGAACCAGTGTTTTGCCCACTCAGTATACAAGACCACAAAACCAAAGTAATTATTCCTTTCCCCAAAATTGTATGATACTGTGGGAAGAGGCTGGATTTGGGGTGAGACCCTGGTGTGAATGCCTAGCACTTGGGGAAGTCCCCTCAGCTCTAAGATGGTGATTCTTGTGGGTTAGCACATGCAGTAAGGTACAACGTACTTGCCATATTAGGCAGTTTAATGAATCTTAGAAGATTTTTTGGTCTTGAGAAGTAGTAAGTTGATGTTGAAAAATGCTCAAAAAAGTTTTATCTCCATGAAATTTTCTTTGATACATTTGAATGTTTAGTTTTGTTACTAATAAATGTCTTTCCCATGCTCAAAGCTTCCTCTAACCTTCAGAATGAAGTCTAACTTCTTTAGCTCCACAGTAATAGTACCAGCTAACACTTCAGGCTGATTTGTTTATCTTTAGATTCAGACACGCACACATGATTCAGACATGCACACGCACACACACACGATTCAGATACATGCACACGTGCGTGCACGCACATACACGTTTCATAATCAGCAGAAATCTCTTGTTTCTTCCTCCTGTTCCCCCCTCCCACTCCCATTGAGAATGAAGGAAAAACAAACATTCCTAGTTAAAGCAAGTTTCTGTATTGGCCGTGTCTAAAGAAACGATGTCTCCTTCAGCCCTCTGTCAGGAGGTGGCAGCATGTTTCATCGTTAGCCCTCTGGAATTGGAATGGTCGGTACACTGATTAGAATTCCAAATTCTTTCAGAGTGGTTTCTCTTCATGTCGCTGTTGTTATTGTATAAATTGTTCTCCTTCACTCTGCATCAGTTCATATAAGTCTTCTCAGGTTTTTCTGAAACCATCCCCTTCATCATTTCTCACAACATAATAATATGCCATGACATTTATATACCACAATGTTCAGCCATTCCCTGGTGGATGGGTCCTCTTTTTTGCCACCTCTAAAATGACTGTAAATATTTTTGTGTATCTTTAAAGCTTGTTTTGCTTGTGACTACTCCCTCCCTTATTCTGTCCTCTCTCTATCTCTAATTCCCCTTCTGATTTCTCCTTTTCCCTTCTGTTTTCCTTGATAAATTAAATATATTTCTGTACCCAGAATTTCTGTCTCTCTGTGTATTTTTCTCCTTCCTTTGACCAGTTCAGTTGAGAGTGAGCTTCAAGTGTCAGTCACTGACCTGCCCCCTCCTCCTTGTTTGGGTAAATGTCTACTTCTGCACCTTGCATTTGTAAGATAGTTTTCCTTAATCTTCTGTTTCCTTCCCTGTATTGTGCATTCCTCTTTCCCTCTTTTTTCAGTTTTTATTTTACAATCAAGACACAATTAAACTCACTTCCAGACCTGATCTAACTAGCCTCCCTCTATGACCCTTGATAATGGCTGCATCCAGATAGCAGCCATCATTTCCCCACACTAGGACCAGTTTTCTTTGGTTAGTCCTTTGACATTGGGCTTGCATTTTTATGTTTCTTTTTACTCCTCTGTTTGAACTTCAGAGTTTCTGCCCAGCTCCCATCTTTTCACCAGGAATACTTGGAAGTCTTCCCTTTCATGAAAGGTCTGTGGTTTCCCCTGTGGAATTACACTCAGCCTTTGCTGGTAAGTGATCCATGACTGTAAGCCTGTATTCTCTGGCTTCTGGAACTTCATATTCCGTGTTCTCTGCTTAGTGGCTCCTTACAAGTGGCTGTTTAATGGGTTGTGTGTCATCCTGACTGGGGTGTAGGTGCTTGGGTTCTTTCTTTTTGGCCGTTTGCCCTATTTTTTCCTTTGATCTGGCAACTCTGGATTTTGACTCCAGCGTTCCTGGGAGTTCTCATTTGGGTGTTTCTTTCTGAGGGTGACCGATGCATTCTTCTTTCTGCCTTGCCTTCCAATTCTAAGAGATCTTGGTGGGTTTTCTTTTGGATCCTTTTTTGATTGTGGTATTCAGGTAGTCCCAAAGATACTTCAGTTTTTTTTCTCCTTGATCTGTGATTCAGGTTGGTTTTCGCTATGTGACATTTTACACTTTCTTCTGTTTTTTTTATTTTTTACTTTGCTTTCCTACTTCTTGTTGTCTTAAGGAGTCAGCTTCTGTTTGGTCTGTCCTAATTGTCAGGGAGTTTGTTGCTTGGTTGGCATTTCCTACCTCTTGTGACAAATATTGTTTCCCTTTCCAGTTCTTTCTTCCTAGCTCTTATTTCTCTTCCACATTTTTCATCTGGTGCTCTCATTTCACTGACAAAACATTTTTAGTTCTTTTTTTAGTCTCGTTTCATCTCTTCCAGGAATTCTAATTAAATTTGTGTCCACGCTGTTTTTCTTTGAGACTTTGTAGGTGTTTGAAATCATTCTTTCCTTCTGGATTTGTTCCATGAACAACATCCCTATCGCCACAATAGCCATCTAGCTTTTTAGAGTGCATTTCTTTTTTGCTTGTTTGCTTATTCTTCCAGCCTCCTTCCTGGCCTCTGCCGTACTCCTGGAAGGAAGGTCTGAGCTGGTCCCTGTCACTGCTGTCTTGACCTATTGAGTGTGGATCTCAGGATCTATTCAGGCTGGAGACCTTCAAGCTTACATGCTCCCAGAGTGGTCTAATCCAGGCCAAAGTCTGATGGTTCCTTCCCTGGTCAAGCTGAGCAAGTTCCCATCTGGGTTTGGTCAGCGACCGTAGACTGCTGCTGGACTCAGCTGTTATCAGCCCATTGGGAAGCTCTGCTGATTCTGGAGAACAGAACCGCGGGCCCTCCTTTGTTTCTGGGATTCCTGCCCAGCTTTGCAGGTTTCAGATTGGACTGTAAGTTAGACCTGGGCCCCTGCTCAGCCCCTGGGGTCTGAGCTGTCACAGTTTGCCTCTTAACTCATTACCCTCAGCCCTCCCCTCCCTTAGATTGCCAGCCCTGGGTGAAGGACCTCTCCCAACAATCCATTCTGAACCTACAACCCAGTACCTGGGTAGTGAGTGCTTGCACCCTGTGATGCCCTCAGATGAGTTTGGGACTGCCTCCTGCCATGGTGTACAGCCTCTCCTTGAAAGGTCTGCTCCCTCTAGTCTCTTTAGTCATATCTGGACTCGAAAAATGTTTCATTGTGACTTTCTCTTGGGTTTTTTCATCAGACTTGGGTCTGCTGCATTTCCAGTTCTGTTTGGAGGAGTGGGGGGCTTACTGCCCTGTTTCCTGATACCCTGACATCTTGCCTTTAGGTTCATAAAGCATTTTAAATGCATTATCTGTTTTCCTCTAACAGCTCTGTAAAGAAGATGTTCCATTTCTCATGTCTTCTTTCTTCTAGGTGAGAAATCTCTAAGGAAAGTTAAACTACTTGTCCATGGTCATCTAATAGGTGTCAGAAGTGGATTCTGACCCAACCCTCTGGACTCCCAAGTTCAGGGTCCTTCCAGTCATAGATTCCGTGTTTCTTCTCTGCCTCTACCCTCTCCTTTCTCAGCTCAGATCTCGCTCCACATTATTTGGCATTCTAACTCCCTAGGCAAGCTGCTCCCTCATCCTACCTAAGTTCATAGATCTGCACCTCTCTAAAGCTTTTCCTTCTCCCTAGCACTCTGTGTGTCCCTCATGCCCTCAGGGTCTTTATTTTATTATCTTTGTCTTGTGTGTTTTGTTTTTTCCTTGTGAATTAGAAACTCGACCCATCCCCCCAAGTACACTGTAGACATTTATTACAGATTTGGTGAGTTCATTTGTCTCTAGTGTTCTCATCAGCATACCTCTGCATGAAACTTAGCTAAGGGAAAAAACAACCGGCCAACTTGGAGGTTTAACAATGTCTTTGTGGGCCTTGGAGCCTGGGCTCATTTGCATGAGGGAAATAAAGTATGTCTAATGTGCTCAGAGCTCTTTGAAGAAAGGCACTTTTAAATGCAAAATACTATTTTTAAAGTGCCCAGAGCAAAAATAATTAGTCAGTGGAATAGTATTTCATTAGGTTTTGCTTTGCTTTCCCAGTTTCTATGGAGGTTTAGGTCTTTGAAGTTGGGCTTTGCTTCTGGCTGCTCAGAATTGGTTATTACTTATTTGTAGCTATATCCAGAATTATTTCAAGAATTCAAACATTCATAATTATTTGATAATTTCTAAATATCAACAATGTAGAAAATACTGCAAAATTCCTGTCCTGCAGAATGAAATCAGCATTAGCTTGGAGCACTCATTATTGTCTAATCAGCTTTTGATCAGAGGAGAAGCATGCAACACGATAATATGGCCCCGATGAAGGGAAAGACTGTAAAAATACATGGAAATGAGGTTCAGAGTGCCTGTCAGGATACTTAACTCTAAGGGGGAATTCTCTTTGTTTTATTTGTAATTAATCTTTTTATTATAAACCTATAAATGGTCAAAGGAGGAACACAAAATAAATGAAGTTATAAAATTCAGTCTGATGACATCATAATAAAAGAGAGCACTGCGAGTTTTATTTTATTTTTTTATTTTATTTTTCGAATAAATTTAACTTTTTACATTCATTTTCACAAGATTTTGGGTTCCAAAATTTTCTCCCCATTTGTCCCCTCCCCCCTCTCCGATACACTGGACATTCTAATTACCCATATCACCAATCTGCCCTCTCTTCTATCATCCCTCC
>JAQQSK010015638.1:0-10703 GCA_028658325.1 Potorous gilbertii
AAAAGAGGACAAGGCAGAATCAATGAAGAATTACTTTACCTTTTCAGTTTTTTTGTGTGATTGAATATGAAGAAAGCAGAACACCACAACAATTGGGGGGTCCAACTTCAAGTGGCAACTGACCATGATGAAAGACTGAAGGGAAAGGAATTCTCTGCTAAATACAACAGATTTTTAAATATTAATTTCTTTTGAAATTAAGAAATAAAACAAGCATTTCCTTAACATATTAGAATAAAAAAAGATGATTGCCCATGAAACCACAAATCTACTGTGTACAACTTGTTATTTCTTTAAATGTATAATAAAGTTATCATGTAACTTTTCTTCATTTGCTCAATTATATGTTTATTCTATTAAACTATATTTCTATTTCTTAGTCAGGACCACATATGTTCTTTTAAATTTTATTTTATTTTTAATTTAAGGAATAAAACAAACATGACCATAACATAATATATAAAAAGATGATTGCACATGAAACTACAAATCTATTATGTATGACTGACTATTCATTTTAAATATATAATAAAGTTATCATGTAAATTTCCTTTTTAGTAGGATTTCAATAATAAAGGCAATTTTTAGCATTCATTTTTGCAAGATTCTGAGTTCCCAGTTATTCTCCCTTCTTCCTTTCCCCCATTCCTAAAAAAGTAGACAATTTGATACAGGTTATGCATGTGCTATTCTGTAAAACATATGTTCATATTAGTCACATTTGCGCAAGAAGAAACAGATCAAAGGTGGAAAAACATTAAAAAAATAAAGTAAGTAAAAAAGTATGTTTTGATCTGCATTCAAAGTCCATCAGTTCTTTACCCGGTGTAAGTAGCGTCTCTTTTGTGAGTCCTTTGTACTTGTATGGTTCATTGTGTGCTGAGAAAAGCTGACTCATTTCTAATTACAATGTTGCTGATACTGTGTACAGTGTTTTCCTGGTGTTGTTTATTTCATCTTGCATCAGTCCCTGCAAGTCTTTCCAGGTTTTTCTGAAATCTAACTGGTTATCATTTCTTATTGCACAATAATATTCCATTATATTCCTATACCACACAGTTTGTTCAGCCACTCCCCAACTGATGGACATTTCATCAATAACATTTTCCCACCACAAGAAGGGCTAGTTAGCAGACATATTTTTGCATGTGTAGGCCATTTTATCTTTTTTATGATCTTTGGGATATAGACCTAATAGTAGTATTGCTGGATCTTCAGGGTATGTACAGTTTAGTTGCCCTTTGGGCATAATTCCAAATTACTCTTCAGAAATGATAAGTCAGTTCACAACACCACCAATATATTCATTAGAGTCCTAATTTTCCCACATCTTCTCTAACATTTATCATTTTCCTTTTTTTCTTATTTGAAAATCTGATAGCTATGAGATGGTACCTCAGAGTTGCTTTAATTTGCATTTCTCTAGTCAAATGTGATTTAGAGCACTTATTCATATTCCTATAGATATCCTTAATTTCTTCATCTGAAAAATGCCTGTAGATATCCTTTGACCATTTATCAATTGAAGAATGCCTTGTTTTCCTATAAATTTGACTCACTTTTCCATATATTTGAAAAATGAGGCCTTTATTAGAGATACCTTAATGATTGTCTCCCAATTTTCTGCTTTTCTTCTAATCTTGGTTACACTGGCTTTGTTAGTGCAAAAGCTTTTTAATATAATATACTTAAAATTATCTATTTTACTTTTCATGATGCTCTCTATCTTTTGTTGGTCTTGAGCCTATACTTATTAAACTTTCTCTCTCTCCCATCCTTCCTTCCTTCCTTCCTTCCTTCCTTCCTTCCTTTCCTAAAATCTTAAACCCACCTCACTCTGAAGCCCATAGATTGGACAATAGGTCCCTGCTCAAACTCCATTTAATGGCCGTTTTTCGGATCCTCCTGGCTTAGAGTGAATTTCAATAGTAACTGTTTCTCTTCGAAACAGCAACCCTAAGGGTCTTGTCCTCCCACCTTGAAAATATTTCAGTTAGTCTAATGTTCTCTTTTTTTCATTCAGGATTATACTCAACTTTGCTAGATAAGTTATTCTTGGACCCAAACTCAATTCTTTTGCTTTTTGAAATATAATGTTCCAAGACTTATGGTCTTTTAGGGTAGAAGCTGTTAGGTCTTATGAAATCCCAAATCCCCTTAAATCTTTCCTAGTAATGCAGATCTAAGAACCTGTGCCAGCAGCCATCCTGGCTGTGCTAGGGCATGTGCACATTCCCCCTTGCCCACAGACACAGCAGGGGATCCTGTCTAGTCAACACACCTAGACCTAGTCTCCAGAACAGTAGAGGTCCTTCAGCCTTCCCCCATTCAGCTCTCTGCTGTTCCTAAGATGAAAGTTTGTGAAGTAAAAGTTCATGAGGTGGAAGTTCCTGAGGCCTGACCTGCTTCCTGACAAAGCTCCCCCAGGACCTGCTGTTGTTGATTCAGAGGAGTAGACCTGGAAGTCTACATTTCACCAAGGCCAAACCAGCCCCTAGAGGGCTTGTCTTTTCTGAGGTTCTCTCAAGTTACTTTGGAGGATAATTGCTTAACCACTTAATTTTTGCTGTTCTATGTTCATTTTGTAGAGATTTTCTGTTTGTGGAGGAAATCTGGAGAGCCTGGAAACTTCTGACCTATTCATCATCTTCCCAGAATCCCCAGATAATGTCTACTCTGTTCCACTGATCTGCCTTTCTGTTCTTAGCACCAGATAGGTTTGAGAATTCCTGCTTTATAATATAGTTTAAGATCTAATATTATTAAACCTCCTTCCTTTACAATTTTTTATTGGTTCTTTTGATATTCTTTTGAAATAAAATATGTTTCAAAAAGAAATGGTTAAAAAAATGACACAGTAAAGGCAAAAAGTCAAATATTTAAAGGGAAAACATGAAAATATTAGAGAAGGAAATACCGAAGTTTACTCCTAAAATTATAGAATTTTAGACATAGAAGGTCTTAAGAGTTATGCTAATCTCACTTTGACTACTTTTTAAAACACTATAGGTTAGAGAAGTAAGGTACCTGAGATCCCACAGTGATTCAGTGGCAGAGTTCAAGCTCTAATTCTGGCCTCTGAACCCCTAGGACAATCTTCTGAGTCTCTGTCTAGACACACTGATAGAACAAAAATGATTGTTCTTGAGGATGAGGATATTAAAAATCCTTAAGAGGCCAACATGTAAATAGAAAAATTAAGGTAAAAATAGAGATGTCAGGTAAAATGCTTTGCAAATTTCTGATTAGCTGATATAAAGTTCTGGGGCACCAGAGTCACATCAGTCCAGTAGAAAGGTAAAGTGACCTTTGCAGCATGGGTTTTAAAATGCAGCGTAGTAAAAATCTTTTAGAATTGGAGGTCAGATGGGAGAAGTAGGTAAGTTGCAGTTACAAAGACATATTTATAGGACCTTACGTAACCTCTGAGATAGTAGAGATTTGGAGATACATAAATTTATAAAGGAAATAGGAAAATAACTAGTGTTTGGTGGTACTTTGGTAGAAATAACTGGCAATTTCTTCCAGCAATCCCTTTTATGCTACATGATTCTTGTCTGTGTTTTCCCATCATGGATCTGTAGCTTTAATCTCAGTGCACTATGGTACTATGTAGGAGTGATTAAATTTGTTCTGTTTGATCTCAGAAGAGAAAACTTAAAGCAAAGGTCTGCAAGGAAATAGGTTTGGTCTTCTTTCCAGGGATGACTTGCTATCAATTATAGCTGTCTAAAATGTAACAGAATGCCTGAAAAGGCAGAGTGTTTCACCCACTGAACACTACATGACCACTTGCTAGAGATATATAAAAGGTTGTTGGTCAGGTATAGATTACTTGAGATGGACTCTGAGACATCTTCTCTCTTTTAGAACTCTCTGATTTCACAAATCACAAATCACAGTCTTGTGATTTCAACCACAAGGAAGGTGAAACGAGTAAATAAATAAAACATAAAAATCTGAGAATACTGAGTTCATAAGAAATATATATGCTTGCATGCATGCCTGTATATATGTATAAAACAGCTATGACTTTTTTTATTGTGAAGAAAAATGCCGGAAATGTAAATAGGAATGATGCATAAATATTTATGATAAAAAAGAAAGGATCAAAGTGTTATATGATTATGAAAATGTTTTAAGAAGTACAAAGTGCTGCACAATGCCAAGTATTATGTTTATTACTGTTGTGGTAATTTATACATATAATTTATAGTACATTTATAAATATATAATGAAATACTTAGAAATTACATTAATATTTTATAGTTATGGATATTTCTACATTATAATTAAATTTATTATCTCATCATAGCTGGTAGAACCATTCTAAAATGAAATAATCCAAATACAGATATATATATGTATTTATGGTCATTTACACTCAATGTTTGTCACGTTGATTACTTGGCTTTGTATTGTTCAACATGACCAAAGATTTAGTTAAAAACATAGATGACAACCTTATCAAAATGGTAGATTATAGAAAACTGAGAGAGAGAAACATCATACCAAATGACAAAGTCAAGATTACAAAAAAAAATCTTGACAGGCTAGTGTTTTGGGTGGCATCAAATAATATAAAACTTAATGAGAAAAAACTAGTTTCAATCCTTGGGTTCAACAAATAAGATTTCATTAGTTCAAGATAACAGAACCATGGCTAGTCAGCTATTTAGCCAATAAAGATTTGGGGGCCTAAGTATACTACTAGCTTGATATTAGTCTGATACTGAGAGGAAAAAAATGTTAATGCAACCTTAGGCTGTCTTTAGAGAAGTATCATTTCCAGGAATAAAATGATTGTTCCACTGTACTCTTCTATAATTAGATTGTATCTGGAGTTGGTAGAGTGAGGTTTAGTGTATTTATCAGATTTATGGAGAAGGGAAGAATTTCTGACTAAAGAAGAGATACAAAGCATTATGAAGTGCAAGATGGATAATTTTGATTACAAAGAATTGATTACAAGAATACAAGTCATTCCCCAATTGATAAATGGTCAAAGGATATGAACAGGCAGTTTTCAGAGGAAGAAATTAAAGATATCTGCAGTAATATGAAAAAATGCTCTAAATCACTATTGATTAGAGAGACGCAAATCAAAACAACTCTGAGGTACCACATTACACCTATCAGATTGGCTAACACGACAGAACAGGAAGATGATAAACGTTGGAGAGGATGTGGGAGAGTTGGAACACTAATTCATTGTTGGTGGAGCTGTGAGTTGATCCAACCATTCTGGAGAACAATTTGGAACTATGCTCAAAGGGCTACAAAAATATGAATACCTTTTGACCAAGTACTATTGCTTCTAGGACTGTATCCCCAAGAGATCATAAAAATGGGAAAGGATACCACATGTACAAAAATATTTGTAGCAGCTCTCTTTTTGCTGGCCAAAAACTGGAAATCAAGGGAATGCCTTGGGGAATGGCTGAATAAATTATGGTATGTGAATGTAATGGAATAGTACTGTACTAAGAGTTTAGAGAGGCCTGGAAAGACTTATATGATCTGATGCTTAGTGAAAGGAGCAGAACCAGGAGAACTTTGTGCAAAGCAATGACCACAGCATGTGAAAGTTTTTTCTGGTAGACTTGAAACTTCAGAGCAATGCAAGGACTTAAAAAAATTTCCCAATGGTATTTTAAGGCAAAATATCTTCCACATCCAGAGAAAGAACTGTGGAATTCATTCTCAGAGCATAGCAGATCATTTTCTTTTGTATTACGTTTTGGTTTGTTATATGATTTCTCTCATTTATTTTAATTCTTCTACAGAGTATGACTATAGTGAAAATGTATTTAATAGAAATGTATGTGTAGAACCTATATAAAATTATATGCTATCTTGGGAGGAAGGGGGTAAAAAGGGAGGAGGTAGGGAGAAAAATCTAAGTTATATGGTAATGATTTTAGAATACTGAAAATAAATAAAATTAATAAATTTTAAAAAGATTATATCTGGAGTATCACATTCAGTCTTGAAGATTTTAGAGATGACATTGGAAAATTGAGCAATGGTCAGACAAGGACTACAAGAATGGTGAAGACCTTGAATCCAAGCCACACCAGTTGAAAAGACAAGGGATGTTTTCCTGGAGTTAAGTAGGGGAGTCAGTTGGGGAGAGTGGGGCAGGCTAGTTTCCTTGAAGTAGTTGAAGTGCTATTACATGGAGGAGAGATAATGTTTGCGTTCTTTGGTCCCAAAGGGCAAAACCAGATCAACAGATGAAAGCAGTAAATCAACAAATTTAGGACTTATATAAGGGGGAAAATCCTTACAAGTAGTATAAATGTATAATGTGCAGAGGCGATGAATTCCCTAAGACTTGAGATAGCCAAGAACAACTGAGTAAACATTAACCAGAGGTGGCAATTTGTTTTCCAATAGGAGTAGAACTAGAAGGCCAGTGAAGTTTATTCTCCCCTTGAAATTCTGTGAAGTAATCTCAGGGAAGAGAGAAATTTAGGCTGAAGGAAGACAGGGAATGATTCTCTCCTCAAGCAAAACTTTTAGACTTGGATCCAAAGAAGAGCCTCATCCCCTACAAGAGCAGAAATGCCAGAGTTTAACCTTCCAAACAAGACAATGGCTCTTTGGATTTACATAGGGTTGCACATTCACAGAACTATTCCTTAGCAGTCTCTTGTGATGCCTCATTGATTCTGTGATATCACCAGGGAGAAGGCTCTTCCCTCCCCCAATGCAGGTCACAAAGCCTTCACTTCCTCCAGGATTCTTGTCCCATGTCTTACAGTAAATCATTTTATCACAGATGAAGAAGCAGAGATATAGATCAGCTGAGACACAATGTCCCAGATCAAATGGAGTGTTCACTTTTAGTACTTTGAAATTTACATCGTCTTGCTTTCACCTGCGTCATTCTTTTCTTCTTTCACATATTTGTTACTACATCAGAATAAATTATCCATCATCTCCTGATAACCTCCCATCCTTTCCTAACTTTACTCATACACTTCCCTCCCTCTGGAATACCCCCACTGAGTCTCTTACCCTTCACCAATCTTCTATTATTAATACCCTATCCAGCCTTCAAGATCCAAATCAGTGTAGTTAAAAGTTCTCACACCTTTATTTGAGCTTATAAACCTTTGTACCTCTCATGTGTGCTTACTATATTTTGATTTACATTATAATCTTCTCTACAAATATCTATCATGCCAAATAGAACATGAGGTCTTTGAGGACAGGAACTATCTACTTTACTTTTTTTATTGTTCAAGGCAAATAAATGACACAATGAAAGCATGATCAATGAATGAATGAAATTTTGTTTATACTAGTTTTCCCACCTCAGTGGGATTAGTGCACACAATATTCTAGTTTTCCTTTCCCTTGAAGATCAATGATACAGAATTTGGATCTACCCACAGCCTCCCTCAAATCTGTCCCTACATTAATTGACCCTTCATTCAGTTATCAACGTGATTTTTCCAAAGCATGTCACCTCCATGTTCAGTAAGGGCCAGTAGCTTCCTATTAACCTCTAGAGTCAAATATAAAGTTTACTGTTTGATATTTAAAGTTCTTCATAAACTGTCCTTTCTTACCTTCCCAGTTTTTTCACATATTACTTCTCTCCAAGGGGTAGCTAGATGGTACAGTGGATAGAATGTCAAGTCTAGAGTCAGGAACAATCCTCTTCCTGAGTTCAAATCAGACCTCAGATACTTACTAGCTGTGTGACCTTGGGCAAGTCACTTAACCCTGTTTGCTTTACTTTCCTCACTATTAAAATGAATTAGAGAAGGAAATGCAAACTGTTTTACTATCTTTGCCAAGAAAATCCCAAATGTGGTCACAAAGATTTGGACACAACTGAAAAAATGTCTAAATAGCAGCAAACATCCCTTCCCATACCTTCAACAACCAATTTACACCACTTTTAGCTGTCAATATATGAGTTCAGATCCTCTGTATTCCAAAGCCAGGGCTCTTCCTGCCATCATATGTAGCCACGTTTTACAACTTAGAAAATCAAGGACCAAAGAATTTCAGAGACTGGTTCAATGTTACAGAATTAGAGAACCCAGATCATATGAGCCTTTGGAGCTAAAGTATGGAATGAAGTGAAACTGTTGTCTAATTAGCCTTGGCAGTATCTCTGGAGCTATATAGAAAGGATTTCCTATGGATAAGATAGAATTGCAGCAGGCTGCAAAATTCATCTCAGTGATCCAGGAAGGAAACTCACACATTAGTTCATTTTATAGTAGATTTTTTTCTATGAGAAATTACACTTAGAATGTTTTTTTTCCCTCCTATTAAAACTATGCAAGCAAATGTTAGATCAGAGGGTTATAATGAGTTATCTTTGAGTGAACTTTGCACTTAATGGAATTCATATTAGTTTATTTGCTTCACTACTAAATCTGTCCCTTTCTTTCCCTTTATAATCAATCATCCAATAAGAAATCATGAAGCAAAATGACAACTAGTGTGAAACTGCACAAAAAATATATGTTATCCAAAATTGGTATTATCATGTCTCAGGAAGATTTCAGAAAGATAGTATGGTATGCTGGATGTGTAACCGAACTTGGTAGCATTGGGTTCAAGTCATGCCTCTGATTTATATTGGGCAAATCACTTGGGCTCTCAGGACCCCAGGCAAAACTCCAAGACTGGGGTTCTTAATGCTTTGGAGTCATTGACTCCTTTAGCCTTTTGATGTAGTCTATAAAATCCCCCACCTTTTTTTTTTTTGAAAGTAGGGCTCCTTATCTCATCTAGGCTAGAAGTACCATGATCATTTACAGACCTGATTCCACTGTTGCTTGTTACAGAAACTTTGACCTGTCCTATTTCCGATCTGAGTTGTCCAGGTTCAAATGACATAGGTTCATAGAAACTTATACCAATTAAAGAACTCATCCTTTTCATAAAATGGCTTCAGTAATAGCATATCAAGACTCCCTAGAAAATGAATGCCTAAATTCATTAAGCTGCAGAAGAAAAAAAAATCAAAGTAAACATACCAAAGTGTCTGGGCTGGTTTGCCTCTGTTTAGGCAACCTTGTCACCCCTCACAAGCTCACCACATTGGTGCCAGACAGTACAGACACTTACTGGATGTCAGCCCCATTGTAGCTCAGAATTTCCATGCTTACTTCATCCACCAGCCTCAGCCTCCCCAGTAACAGGGATTACAGGCATGTACCACTGCTCAGCGATCCCTTCTTAGAATAATGTTATTAAGTGCATAAAACAAACCTCAAGACTACAGAGGAAGTCAATGAAATGGAAATACAGTTATCAAAATACTTTTTTTTTTAATTTCCTGAACTTCAAGTTAAGATGCATGAAAGACTAAAGACCTTTCTCTAAGACTGTAAGTTACTGACAATTGCTGATCAGGATTTGTAAATTGATTTTTATCTTTGGGATTTCACTATGTTTATAAAAGCATAAGCCTACACCAAAAGGTAATAAAGAAGTAACTTTTCAAAAAGACAAAATACAGCAAAACGGTTAAAGAAGATATTTTAATACATAATATGAATCCTAAAATGAAGGAGAAATGAAATATAATTTCACTAATCTCTCTCAGCAAAGAAAGAAAGATATCTCCTCAAATCTGGACTGTCATTACGCATCAGTTTGGCATTTGTCGTCGCTCAGTGACTGGAGAAATATAGTAGCATCTCAGAAAGAACTGGGAGAATCCCAATCAGGCTACCAAAAAATGTCATTGCCTATCTGTACATGTGCACTCTCTGTGTATCTCTTTCTCTATCTGTCTCTCTGTCTCTCGAACACACACACAATTAAAATATTTACACAATTCACAAGAAAAATAAATTTACAGTTAGAAGGGAACTTAGATACAATCTAATCCATGACCCTTATTTTACAGATGAAGAAACTGAGGCTCAGGAACTTGAAATGACCTGCCAAAGACTATGGAAGGTTTTTAAATGACAGAGACTTGTATATATATCTCTATTCAATAAATCTTATTCTTTTCATATAATGGTTCCAGTAGCAGCATATTAAACTCCTTAGAAAATGAAGGCTTAAATGTATTAACTTGCAGATGGGGAAAAATCAAATCACACATAGCAAAGTTTTTCAAGAGATTAGAGTTTTCAAAGGTGCAACGTTTTACATTTGCAGAGGTTATAAGTGCAGTTGGTCTTTTTTAGTGATCCTTAGAATTAGGCACCATGAACAAAATGTTAAACATCAGTGAATCACTAAGGCTGACTCCATAGGGATCTATGAATGAAGTATAGGCGAAATGGAGACAGGATAGGGTATAATTCTACTTAGAATGGTCATGTGGTTAAAAACAATTTTTTTCCTGAAAGGACCCTGAGATGAGGAGCTTAAGACAGTGCTAGAATGCTTGTCTGACTTTTGGCTCTGACTCTTATTTGCTGTATAACATCAGGCAGGTTACAACTTCTCTTGGCCTCAGGTTCCTAATCTTTAAAATGGGAATGATAGTAACATCCTCATAGAAGTGTTATGCCTCATACCTCATAGAAGTGTTATGAAACTCAGATGAGATAATGTTTGTAAAAACTCTTGGGAATTTAAAATACCTTAGAAAGGTAAGCAATTATTCTTATTAACCTCTTTGGGTCTCCACTTCTTTAGCTCTAAAATACTAACAGCACTGCCCATGCCACCTCCTGCACATGGCTATACGGGATGAAAGCACTTGGCAA